>CATIWQ010093579.1:0-13595 GCA_949673415.1 Euphorbia schlechtendalii | reverse complement strand
AACAACTTTGATTAAACACAAAGAAAATATTACAAGAACACTCACTCAAATACAACACTACAACTCACTCTTATTTTTCTTCTTTTCTCTCTTAAGAAGTTCTTACTTCTACTTGATGATAAACAACTAAACAACTCAACTATTTATAGGTGAATAATACAATTCCCAACTAACACATTTACTAACCACAACATCTATCTAACCACAACTCCCAACTAAAATAATTAATAGCTAACTTATTTAGTTGGATTTAATGACCTCCAAATTGGTTGTAATTAATAGCCTCCAAATTAGTTTAGATTTTTTTAATTAGATCAAGTTCATAATCCAACACCCCCCCTTAAACTTGATCTAGTCATTCTAAGTAGACTTCTCAATCTCATGAAGCTTTGGGTCGTCGGTGGCTTGATGAATATATCCGCAATCTGATCTTATGTCTTCATGTATCCAATTTTTACTTCTTTTCTTGTAACACACTCTCGTATAAAATGATAGCATATATCGATGTGTTTGGTTCGATTATGAAATACATGATTCTTCGCTAAGGCAATGGCTGACTTATTCTCGACATAGACCTTAGTCGGTTCTTCTTGTATTAAACCAATCTCCTTTAATAAATTTCTGAGCCAAATTGCATGACAAACACACGAGGTTGCTGCAACATTATCTGCTTCATAAGTAGACAATGTGACGATTAGCTGCTTCTTTGACATCCATGTGAAAGCAGTATCACCCATGAAGAACACAAATCCACTAGTGCTTCTTTGATTATCTTTAGCTCCACCCTAATCACTATCACTATAACCAACAAGCTTGAAATCATTAGATTCTGAATACAACAAGCCAAAGTCAATTGTACCTTTCACATATCGTAGAATTCTCTTAGCGGCTTTGAAGTGGGTGGTAGTGGGTGATTCCATGTAGCGGCTTACTAATTCGACAGCATGAAGAATGTCTGGCCTTGTGCATGTGAGATAGCGTAGACTTCCTACTAGACTTTTGAACAATATTGGATCCACACTTTCACCTTCTTCATGCTTAGATAGTTTGATCCCATACTCCATCGGCATGCTGATCAGCTTATAATTGTCCATCTTGAACTTTTTGAGGATTTCCCTTGCGTAGCTCTCTTGTGAGATGAAGATTCCATCATTTTCTTGCTTGACTTCGATTATGAGATAATATGCCATATGTCCCATGTCCGTCATTTCAAATTCCCTTGTCATCACTTCCATGAATTCCTTAAACATGCTTGGATTACTTCCAGTGAAGATCAAATCATCCACATAGAGGCACACTATCAAAAAGTCTCCATCTTTGACCTTTGTATATAAAGCATGTTCGTAGGGACATTTGTTGAAACCATTGTCTTGGAAGTACTTGTCAATTCTTCTATTTCATGCCCTTAGTGCTTGTTTCAATCCATAAAGAGCCTTCTTTAACTTTAACACCTTGTCATCATAGCCTTTGACTTCATAACCTATGGGTTACTGTATGTAGACCTCTTCTTCAAGTACTCCACTTAGGAAAACAGATTTTACATCCATTTGATGAATCTTCCATTTATTTTGAGCAGCCAAAGAAATGATAAGCCTAACAATTTCCAATCAAGCAACTGGAGCGAATACCTCATCGTAGTCAATTCCAGCCTTTTGACCGAATCCTTTTACAACAAGCCTCGCCTTTCATCTTTCGATCTCTCCATTGGCATTTCTCTTTATCTTGTACACCCATTTAACACCTATCACCTTGTGTCCTTTGGAAAGTGAAGTGAGTTCCCATGTGCCATTCTTCTCGATTACTTTGATTTCTTCATCCATCGCATCTCTCCACCTTTTCTCTTGAGTAGCTTCTTGGAATGTCATTGGTTCACAATCAGCAAATAGACAAAAGAGTGTTAAATTATCTAGTTGTTCAGTTACTTCATAGAGATCTTTAAGGCTTCTCGAACGAGGAAAATCTCTTTCTTCAATCCCATCTGAAGATGAGGAAGGTGATAGAGATGATCCATTTCCATTACTAGGAGAGTTTAGCGGAGTTGTGATATCTTGTTGAAGTTCCCTTGGTTGCCCAGTTGGTGTCTGCTCATCTTCTTCCGATTTGAAAAACTGAATTCACCTTTACGAGAGTCGAAGTTCTATTCTCCTTCTTCATCGAATATTACATCTATACTCATAACAACCTTCTTTTCATTTGGATTGTATAGCTTGTAGCGTTTTGAGCTTGAGTCATAGCCGATGAAGATGAAACTTTTACTTTTATCATCCAGCTTGGTTCGATTCTCATCTTATATGTGAACATGGGCTATGCTCCCGAAGACTCGTAGGTTGGAAATTCCAGGCTTCCTTCCACTCCATGCTTCTTATGGAGTATTTCCTCATACACTTCTTATAGGAGAACAATTTGATAAGTACACCATACACGCCATTGCTTCTGCCCAAAACTCCTTGGGTAGCTTCTTGCTCTTGAGCATACTTCGTGCCATGTCAAGGATTGTCCTGTTCTTCCTTTCTGCCACACCATTTTGTTTGGGGGATCTGGGAACTGTTAAGGGATGACGTATTCCATTTGCTTCATAGAACTCGTTGAATTCCTTGGATGTGAATTCTCCTCCTCGATCAGATCTCAAGGATTTGATCTTAAGACCACATTCATTTTCCATGACTTCTTTGAACTTCTTGAATGCTTCGAATACTTCTGATTTTTGCTTCAAGAAATATTCCCATGTTTTTCTTGAATAATCATCAATAAAGAGAAGGAAGAAACTGTTATTAGCAAAAGAACTTGGCTTGATTGGACCGCAAAAGTCGGTATGGATGAGCTCTAATAGCTTCTTGGCTCTAGAGGTTGACTACTTTGGAAAGCTTTTTCTGAATTACTTCCCTTCTAAACATCATTCGCACAATTGATCAGGATGATTGACACATGGTAGACCTCTTACCATTTCTTTCTTGGATAACAGCTCTAGTCCTCCAAAGTTGAGATGACCAAATCAAAGATGCCATGGCCATGATGAGTCTTTCTAGAAAGCCTTTAGACACCTCGCAACATCATTTTGAATGTTCAAAGGAGACATTCTGTTCTTTGACATTCGAACTTTGGGGATAAGATCTCCATTGCCATCTCTTATAAAAAGACTATAATCTTTCATATGAATATCATAGCCTTTTTCTAAGAGTTAGCCTAGACTAAGGATGTTGCATTTCATATTAGGCACATAGTAGACGTTTGAAATTAATTGGTGGCTACCATCTTTAGTAAGAAAGAGGATGTTACCTTTCCCCTTCACGGATATTTTGGTATCATCTCCGAATGAGACATCACCACTTACTACTTCATTGAGTTCCACGAACAAGCTTCTACTTCCACACATGTGATTGCTTGCATCGGTGTCGAGATACCACATGTTCTCTTAGTGTTCACTAATATTGTTGTATGCTAGCAGTAATGTTTCTTTCTCCTCGGTCTTCTCCTCCAAAAAATTTTCCTTCTCCTCGACCTTATTGTTTGGAGCTCTACATTCTGAAGCATAGTGTCCAATCTTTTGGCAATTATAGCATTGGACTTGAGATTAGTCATACCTTGCATTTTGATTGCCTCTCCCTCGACCACGAGTGGAGCTTTCTCCATTCTTGTAGTTATTATTGGAATTGTTGTTGTTATTCCAACCTCATCCACGACCATGGCTACCACCTCATCCACGGCCTCGACCTCTACCTCTGCCTCAGCTTCTTCCATGTTGGCTTCTACCATTATCATGGCCTTCATTTGTATCTTTGAGTTGTAGCTTGAGGAGTTGTTCAGCGATCCCTTGTTTCTTCTTATGTTTTTCTTCGTAGGCTTGTAGTGATCCTTGGAGTTCCTCGATCATCATCTCCTCCAAGTCTTTGGTTTCTTCAATTGTCACCACAATATGCTCAAATTTGGGATCTAACGATCAGAGTATCTTCTCTATGACCCTCACATCTTCTAACTTCTCACCGTTTCTCTTTAATTTATTAGAGATGGCTGCTACTCTTGAAAAATAATCTGAAATGGACTCATATGCTTTCATGTGTAAGGATTCAAACTCACCTCTTAGAGTTTGGGGACGCACCTTTTTCACTTTCTCAACTCCTTTGTATGACTTTTGCAACTTCTCCCATGCTTGCTTGGCGGATATTGCATTTGAGATCTTCTCAAACCCATCATCATCTAAGGTTTGATAGATTAGGAAGAGAGCATTTTTGTCTCTCTTTCGAGAATCCTTCAAACTTGTTGCTTGATCGGGTGTAAGAGTGGCTTCATTTTCTGGCTCGTTGAAGTCTTTCTCTATGATATCCCAAACATCATGCGCACCGAGAAGAGCCTTCATTTTGATACTCCAGTTGTCATAGTTATTGTTGTTGAGTGTTGTAACTTGGAACGATGCCACTCCATTTGTCATATTACTCAAATAACTTCTCTAGGCGTACACGGGCTGTTGCGACACTTTCTTGAGTTTGATGCAACACTGTATGCTTTGCAAGAACCTTCTGACGGATTTCTGCAAGAGATTGTTTTCCCTTGCAACCTGTAGATTTTCTGACGGATTTCTGCAAGAGATTGATTTCCCTTGCAACTTGCAGATTTTCTGACTGATTCAGCAAGGAAACAACAACGAAATTATATTCCCTTGCAAATTGCAGATTTCTTTGAACTTGGTTTTTTTTGCACCCAGAAATGAAATTTTTTCGGAAGCGAAATTGAGCTTTGATACCACTTTGTTGGAAATATAACACTTAAAAGAACAACTTTGATTAAACACAAAGAAAATATTACAAAAACACTAACTCTAATACAATACTACAACTCACTCTTATTTTTCTTCTTTTCTCTCTTAAGAAGTTCTCACTTCTACTTGATGATAAATAACTAAACAACTCACTTATTTATAGGTGAATGATACAACTCCCAACTAACACATTTACTAACCACAACATCCATCTAACCACAACTCTCAACTAAAACAATTAATAGCTAACTTATTTAGTTGAATTTAATGACCTCCAAATTGGTTGTAATTAATAGCCTCCAAATTAGTTTGGATTTTTTTTAATTAGATCAAGTTTATAATCCAATATTTTGTTTGTGAAAAATGCTGAGAATTGGCTTAAATTTTGTGAAAATACTAGCGGTGGTGTAAGAAATGGCTCGTAGCATCGATGGTGGCTTAAGTGGCTCGGTGGTGTCCTAGCAAACTCCGTTTCCAGTCCTTCAGTTCGGAGACAGCCTTGCAAACTCAGCACCGGTCTAGCAGGGAGGAAGGGCACTTAAAAAATAGGGCCTCTATGAAGCCTTACCCCCTTCTAGAGATTTCACCTTTTCTTTCAAAATTCAAGCTTATTAGATATTCTCTCTTAAAAACTTTTGTCCGCCATTTTTCTTCAAAAAATGTTTAACAAGCTTCCGAGACGTCACATATTTGAAGTTAGAGTCGAAAAACTCGAAGAAGGAAAGCACGGGTTCCGGATTTTGCCCATTTTGAGAGTTAATCGACTCTTAGCGATGAAGAAGATTCTTGACTATTCGCTAAATTCTTGGGTTGCTTTGGTCATTGATCCTGTTGGGCTAGCTTCTCAAAGACAAGAGAGGTGATTGCTATGGGCAAATGAACAGGCAGCAAGCAATGGGCCATCCTCCATATCCGTGTCATCATCAAAGTTCGCAGGGCTATGTAGGTCATCACCATCGCTCCCATCGCTGGGACATCCGCTGTTTCCAAAGTGCGAGGTTCATCCCCCCTCTTTTTGTAAGGGCACATGGGAAGAAGTTTGAGTCATGAGAGTCTTGTAATCTCTGCCAAGTGCCAACTGAGTCATGAAAGTCCTATAATCTCTGCCAATTATGAGCGGGCGAACTTTCAACGATTTTGTGTTTGTTAACGTGTGCTGGATTATGGAAATCGAAAAATATGCATATTCAAGTTTTTTTGCTGAATAAAGCCAAGTTCATGGATTTATATATATTTGATAAAAAAAAACCATGAAAATATATCAAATTGACATTTTAATAAATAAAATGTTAATTTGTTATAAATTATATTAATTAAATAATTTTAAGAAAACTTTATCATTTTTTGTAGTTTGAAGAATTGACAATTCTTTACTAAAAATATTATATGTTTCAAGCCTAAAATTTATAAAAAAAGGTAGAACTTAAAATTAATAAACTTTAAAGAAAAAAATACAAAATTGGTAAAAACAGATTTTGTTGTTCTCTTTTTTTATGAAAAATTTAGAATCGTCACCCGATTTAGCTCTACTGGTAAATTGTGGTATACTGATACAAGTATAATTTTTTTATCGATAAAATGAGATTTCGAGTTTGTAAAAAATAATTGCTTTTTATATTTGATTCAAGATATGTTATATTTATCGAGTTAACTAAAATTGATTTTTATTCCTATTTTTATTTTCAAATATTTTATATGAAAAAAAAATTGCACGAAAATAAATTTACAGAAAAATAAAAAAATATTACAAACAAGCACACGAGGTTTGTTGTTAGTTTATCATATTACAAATAACAAATAGTTGACTAGTTAGAAATTGAAATGATTTGGGTCCATTGTTCTCCGGAAAATTAGGCAACATAACGACAATCTCGAGGAGTTTTCCTTTAGAAATTCAGGCAGCATAACGACAACACCAAGAACTTTCCACAATTTTCGGAATACTCAATATAAACTCATTAATGCAGTATACAACCATAAATCATCATATTACCATTTATATAAAAAAATAAAAGAAATTAGATGGAGATGAATTAATAGAAAAAAATGATTTACAATGATTGAGATTAAGTTCAATTACCCTCAGTGTACTTGTTGATTTGTTCAGGAACGTTTTGAGAGCCGGTTTGGAACCGAAAAGGACTCTTCCCTAAGCTTTGGGTACTACCAAGACTCAAGGATGAAACTCAACATTACAAAACTCATAACTAGAGCTTTGTGTGGCTTAACTCAACATGGGAAAACCATAACTAAAAATTTGTGTGGCTTAAAATTTTTTTGGGATGCTTAGTTTAAAGTGGAACGTGTGTTGCTAATACTTGTGGAAGAGTTTGGGTAAAGAGAATTTAAGAAAAGTGAAGTGGAAGGTGAGAAGTTATGCTATTGTGCATAAATGGGAGATGTTTCTCGGATGAGAAATTGCCTCTTCTGTTTGGGAAGTGAGTGATTTCTTTTGCAAGCTGTGGCAAATCCATGGTCGTGGATTTTCCGAGGGAGAAAATTCACAATTTTAAATTACCCCAGGCTTGAATGACTAATAATTGTAAAGTAATAATTACCTGACAAGGTAAATTCACGGTCGTGTATTTTTCACGATCATAAATTTACTAACCTGCTTTGATTGACTTCTTGTCTCTTCACAATGAATGCTAAGTTTTGATAAAATCATGGTCGTGTTTTTACCAGATTTATTGTTGAGATACAAATATTTTGTAATCATTATTTTTTGAGGTAAATTCACAACCGTGAATTTGTCATTGGGTAAATTAACGGTCATGATTTTTCCACCGGGTAAAAAAATATCTGTACGGAATTTTGGAATAACATCTGGCATAGGTGGCAAATCCAAGGCCGTGAATTTGCCAAGTATGAATTTTTCGGGGATTTGAGTTTTATGAAAACTACAGAATGTGGATTTTCAAATTTTGAGTCCTAAACCTTAAAGAGGGATAATTCAGTTCCATTTGGCCTCTCGATTGGTTATGAAATAACGTAGGTTCTTTTTATCTGGCTGAGACAAATGGTGCTAACAATGTCTTGTTGTATTCCTACTTGCCTTTCTTTTTCCTTCTCATTTCTTAGCTTTCATTTAGAAAATTTCTTTCTAAACTCATCATCCTCTTCATAAAGCACTTGCACCTTTTGGTCAACAATGCCATCTTTTCCTCAGAATCTTCATCATTCCCTTCACTGGATGAATCGACTTTGAGAAATATTTCCTTTGAGTCCTTTCTTCTATGCTTCTTGGTATCCTCTTCATACTTCAGTAGGGATATCTCCAGATTGAGAAGAGTTCATATTAGTTCATCGAACTTATAGGTCTTTAGATCATGGACCTCCTCAATCGCGCTTTTCTTCGTGTCCCACTCCTTGGTGAGACTTCTGAAGATCTTCTTGACCATTGCTTCCTCAGTATAGCTTTTTCGAGCCTTTTCAACACATTGATAATGTTTACAAAGCGGATGTTCATGCTTTGTATTCCTACATTTGGCTCCATCTGGAATAGTTGTACTATCTAGTTATTAGGTTAATCTTGCTTTCCTTCATTTTGTCAGTCCCTTCATAGGTGACATCCAGCTTCTCCCATATCTCCTGCACAGTCTCACATCTAGATATCTTGTTGAATTCTGTAAGATCTAGCGCATAATGTAAGTAATTTATAACCGCTGCATTCTCCTTCACAAGTTAGAGATTAGCATTGTCATAGTTCTTAGGGTCAACTGGAACTCTCTGACCATACCTTACTTCGGCACGGATACGAGGATCATTTTCAATGGCTAGCCAAGCTATCATGATTTGAGATTGAATGAAAATTTTTAGCCTATTTGTCTAGAATGAATAATGTTGGCCATAAAAAAGAGGTGATTCGGTAACAGACATTCTTTCTCTAATGAGATATGTCTGTGAAGTACCAGGGACATACGAATTATTATAATCCATGGAACTTCAAATCTAGATGAGCACTGCTTTGATACCACTTATTGGTCACAGTTAGCTTAAATAATCAGACAATTAAATGTCCTTAATTGTTTCTAGGTCACTTTGTAGTGTTATTTAATTGAATCGACTAAGTGAGAGTTGTTTTAGAACAATGAATTAATCATCAAGCAAGGTCAATACAAACAACTCACAAACTGAGCTAAGTCTCAATTTGGCAGACTTTGCTGAGTTAGGATAAACTCAACAATATTGACTAGACACTTGAGCAAAAATACAAATATGAGATATGCATACGGAATGAATATTTTGCTAGTTCAGCCTCTCACCTACCTCGAGTCCCCGATTACTGTCACCGAGCTTTAATCCACTCTTGTTAACTCCTTTAACCAGATGAAGAAGCCTTCATAGCGGGTATTACAGCTAGTACCTTTCTAACTAACCCTCAAAATAATTTAGGTACCCTTCCTAAATCAACTATCACTCAAATAATAGAAAATGAGTCTAAGAGAATAACTTAAAGGATGTTTCTCCCTTTACAAAGGATCTTAATAGGACATCTGTGATCTACTTTGCTATAAGCTAAGAACCAATTGGATTGCTTAATGTTGTTTTGCAACTTTGAGAATTTCTTTGTTTGCTAAATTAAATTAACAGAGCTTTTGCACTTAGAAATTCTAGGTGAATTCACCAAGTTTGAATGTTGTCTTCAGTAATCTATTTATAGGAGAATGCAGAGGTAGTCATTGTAAACTTGTACTTCAACTTGTTTAATTGTTCAATATCTCTTCTCCTTCAATCTTCGAAATCTTCTCGTTGGAGATAGATTTGATTCCTCTGTGAGATAGATTTGTAACCGTTGATGCGCTAGATTAATATGTTAATTTACGAGATTAAACTCTTGAAAGATTATATCTCCTGCTATTGAACTTCTCTTTAATCTGCTTTGGCGAGATTAGACGCGAACTGCTACGTGGAATGCAATGCTTGGCTAAGCATACTAATGTTTTTAGTGTAGCTCAAATGGCTCTAAAATGCAGTGAGAAAGTCGATTGATACCTTGGACTTTACTGTAGACAGGTTGACAATTCTGTAATGATAACTTTTCTCTTCTTGAATATACCTTTTTTATTTCAATGCCACATCATCTTAGGAATCTACAATGAATCAAACTAAGGAATATTTTATCCCTATAAAACAGTTAAAAGCATACAACAAAAAACTTAATATATACTCAGAAAGATAATATATAGGTAGAAGCTGAGTTATTTCACTAACTCAGCAGCCGGTATTCAATATAATTATCCTAAGTGTAATTAATTCAGCATACAGTTTAAACTCAATTTAGTTAACCTTAATTAACCTGAATAAAATGTTGATTACAATATTGACTTATATGTTGTTTTCCTTCATGTTTGATCACTGTCACAAACTTGAACTCAAGATGGCTAAGCAATCTTTAAGCTGAACCCAATAGCTAGATATCTCGTTAAAAGTAAAAATAAAAATATGTTCTCGATTTTTTTATCTCCCTAAAACCTAACAACGAGTCTGCTCCCCATGTCATAATTTATCTCCCCATGTCACAATTTATCTCGAAGAGGCAATTTTTTCATATTTACCACCTCAACTATAACTATTTTTCGTAATTTTTTAGTTGTAGATTTTTTCTACCTGGTTTAATAAGTAAATTGTAAGTTCTGCAGGAAAGGTTTACTTAATTAAGAAATGTATATTCGTAGTTACATATGAAACTATTTAAAAAAATATATTACCCCAAACTTGTTCAATTTAGTCCCTTGTCATCCTTAACTTTCAGATGTGTCAGTATTACCTGAAATTGTTTAAAATGCACCAATTTACCCCTTCATTGACACTTGTCAGTTTCTAGTTAGTTTGATTATTCAAAGATGTCATTTTTATGATTATTGTCTCTCGAACCAGAAGTTGACACGTGGAATTGGGGGGGGGGGCAAACTAATACATTTTTTTTTCAAGTTTAGGGGATATATGGAACTTTTGAAAGTTGATGATGACAACTGAATTTTTTAGACAAGTTTAAGGGGTGATTGATTCGTGAAATCAAAATAAAAATTTAATGTCTAGTAGTAAGGTCATATACATGATACGATTTGGAAGGAAGATATATAAGTTTCAACTTGACTATCTCAAATATAAGATAAGGTGTTATGTAAGATAAATATCAAATTAAAATTGGGTATTTCAGAAAATTTTTTAGTTATTACTTCTAAGTGTGGTTCCATTTTATATTGTAAATTTTTCCAATTAAATATTAACGTAATTAATTTATGTATATTTTATTTTCCCTAAAAGATTTAATTAACGCATAAATAATATTTCTCTAAATAATAAAATTTTGCACCCTCTCCAACATTTATGTTCCTCGTACAGTTCACTAAAAATAGAAGTATAAAATGTACGAGTATAACATGTCTAAATTATAAAAATCAGTACAATGATTATCTGAAATATAGAATCTATAAGACAAAATTGTAATGGTATAAAATGAAATAAGAATAGTTTCTTAACTTGCAGTTGAAGTTTTGCCATATAAATTGAAAGTCATTTCCAAGTTTCATATCATATATCCAAGTTATTTACGTTATGAACTTATCTATAGTTTAAATTTTGTTAATATTTAAGTGTAATTGGATTCACTGGTTTGATCAATGCGATTGTGACGTTTCATCGAGCAAGTTAGGAGAGTGGGGAATGTACATTTGTTCAAGTACGGTTACGATTTGAAGAGTCCAGGGGGCGGCAACCCCTGGAGGGGTCGAGGGGCGGCAGCCCCTAGCGGGGTCCTGGGGCAGGTCCCCGGGTTATGGTTGAGTTGCCAGGTTAGCTAAAAAATTTTTTATTCATGAACAAACGCATCCTTTGGAAAATTCATCAGAAAAATGAATTTTTGGACTGAAACAGTGTGTCAATTGTACATAACTGAAACCCGAAAAAACATGACCTTTAAACATTGCAGCTACTCGAAACAACATGTCTATTGACATTTTAGTTATTTATTTCACCAAAAACGAATTTGGTCATAACACAGAAAAATTCGGTTGTATTTTTTACAAAAAACATCAAATTCTAGTTCTTGACTCATTTTCTGATTTTATCATATTGAAAGTTTGGTGAACCGATCAAATAAATTTCAATCTGAAAATGCTATTCGTGACTTCAGAATTATCCAAGAAATTCCCCAGATTCCAACAACTTTCATCGTACATTTGCATGTTTTTCTAAATTTATTATTTTCTTATTTATATTTATCTCTCAAAATTTTTATTTTTTGTGGCATGTCATTTTTTAATTTTTATTGGTGTTTTTTTAATCTTCGAAACAATTTTACTTTGATATTTATTTCCAAAATATATTTATTGAACTTTTATATATCTATAAAATATATGTTAAATGCATGTTATAAATATATTTGATGTCTATTAGATATTTGTTAGATGTTTGTTAGAAATTATGAATTATGAAAAAATAAATATATAGTAAACCTCATTTGCTTGAAAATAACGTGCAAGGGAAAATTATATACATGAAATATATTGCACAGTTAAATAAAATATTTTTCTATGTTTATAAACGAGAGCTTAGCAGAATATGTAACAATAAATAACATAAGTTTCAATCAAAAAAATAAATAACGTAAGTTGATTTGTAAGTCTCAAAACCAATACATAGAATAGAAATAAACTTGTATTATAAGGTTTCGAGTTAGACACTCTTGAAAATGCAGTCAACATTGATTTTTTAGAATATTTATTTGATTTTTGATCCGGTCTCTTCTAATAAGTCCACTAACTAAAGACTGACATTTTTCAATTTGTAACCAATTTTCATCTAGACCCATTCTAGCACCAAATTTTAAATTATGTTAATAAACTATTTTTATATTGATCTAATGAACATAATTAATATACTTATTGAGCTCTTTTTTTTTAATTATAATCGAGCCTATCTTATTATAAAACATTTGATTATATATAAATAAAGAATAATTTTTAGGATGTATTTGGAAACTTAGAATATTGGTGCTCTTTACTTATTTTAGTACCTTCAAATGAAATGCTATTAAAACTAGTGGGACCCTTTTATAGGTTTTTTATTCTTTCTATTTTTCTGGAATAATGATCACCCTTTTAATGATGTAATATTTGGCATTGACCAAATTCGAAATTTAGACTTTCCAACGAAGAAAGAGATGGATTTGTTGTAATTTGTAAAACAATGTGTTCAAAGCTACTCTAAACCACAATGATACTTGTAGTTTTACAAGATTAAACAATGTGCCTATATAATTTTAATTAGTAACACTTTGGGTCTAACTATAATACATGACAAAATGTTAACGAAGGTAGTGGTACTATGTATAAAAAGCCCCTAATTTATTCTTAAATAAGATCATATTTTACTAATATTTAATTTACTTAGATTGTACGCGGAGAGATGTCAGCCGTTCGATTAATTCTTAGAAGATCTATGAAATGAATAAAAAGTAAAAACTAAAAAGCACTAAACATAGAGGGTGTTTCTCTAAACTTAAAAGTTAGTCAAACTTATTTAAAAGTAGAATTTTAAATTAAAAGTTAGTTAGTTTAGTGTTTCTCTAAACTTTTTTCAACTTAAAAAAGTTACTTTTAAGTAAAAAGTAAGAAGTAGGTAATACTTACTTTTTAAAAGTGACTTTTTTTCAAATTTACTTTTTGACCAAACAAATTACAATATTGCCCCTATATTATATTCAATACTTTTATAAAACATATACTTTATAGTCTTTTCAAGATTCAACAACTTAAAAGTCATTTAATTTTGAGAATCACTTTTAATGACTTAAAAATCATTTTACAGAAACACTTAACTACTTATTTTTAAACTC
>CATIWQ010093551.1:0-12798 GCA_949673415.1 Euphorbia schlechtendalii | reverse complement strand
ACTAAGAGATAGCGGGTTCGGGTTCGAACAGATCTAAAACGTTTTTCACTTTCTCTTTCAACCTTTTTACCAGGTCCCACGACCTGGTGTTTTTTTTTCAAACACCTCGATGGACCGCGCCTCTCATCTTCCGCGGACTCTCAGCCCACCACTTCGTGTTACCCACTCACACTTATGCTAACCTTTGTGGATGAAGGTAGATTAGGATTAGATGTATGTTTAGGATTTTAATTTTCCTTCGGGTATCGCAATTTCATTTTTTTGGAAAATGTAATTAATAGGTTAGTAGGCGGTTGCATCCCTCGATTTTTAGAACCCTTTTAATCTTTATTTTCCGCATTTACTTATTGCTTTGTGGATGGTTTATTATTCCACTTTTTGGATGGTTTATTATATTGCAATACATGAATCATGCATATAAAGTCTAAAAAATGATCCAAGTGCAAATATGCATAACTAAGGGAATACGGTTTTCTATATATGTAATTTAATGTGATCCAATAAGAAATAAGCAACTTATCCCGGACCCGAATCTCTATGTCTTGGTGGGCCGTCCCCTGGACGTTAAGCCTCACAGGACTCTAATTCTTGGAAAGAGCTAATCCAGGTGGCGACTCCGCACTAAGAGATAGCGGGTTCGGGTTCGAACAGATCTAAAACGTTTTTCACTTTCTCTTTCAACCTTTTTACCAGGTCCCACGACCTGGTGTTTTTTTTTCAAACACCTCGATGGACCGCGCCTCTCATCTTTCGCGGACTCTCGGCCCACCACTTCGTGTTACCCACTCACACTTATGCTAACCTTTGTGGATGAAGGTAGATTAGGATTAGATGTATGTTTAGGATTTTATTTTTCCTTCGGGTATTGCAATTTCATTTTTTTGGGAAATGTAATTAATAGGTTAGCGGGTGGTTGCATCCCCTAATTTTTGTAATTTTTTTATAATCTTTACTTTTCCGCATTTATTTACTGCTTTAACGATGGTTTATTATTTCGCAACACGTGAATCGTGCATTTAAAATCATAAAATGACCTAATTGCGAATATGCACAATTAATAAAATACGGTTTTCTATAGATGTAATTTAATGTGATCCAATAAGAAATAAGCAACTTCTCTTGAACCCGAATCTTTGTGTCTTAGTGGGCCGTCCCTCGGACGTTAAGCCTCACAGGGCTCTAATTCTTGGAAAGTACTAATCTAGGTGGCGACTCCACACTAAGAGATGACGGATTCGGGTTTGACCAAATCTAAAAAACGTTTTCGATTTTCTCTTTCCCACCTCCTTTTCCGGATCCCTGACCCGGCTCTCTATTCTTTATAAACACCTCGGTGGACCGCGCCTCTCATTTTCATGCACTCTCGGCCCACCACTCCTTCTCGCCTACTCACATTTAGTTTTGCTTAATATGGTGATTTCAGTGCTTGAAAATCGCTGGTAAGTTTCCTCGATCTAAAATCAACTTATGAATTGAATTTTTGCTGGAATGGTCAATTAACTGCTATAACTGTCATATCATTAACACATGATAAAATCCAGTTTGCTAATAGATATAGAAAACTTAACGGAAAGGTCATATCATTAATGATATCTCAATATTGTTAATGATATTGCTCATATCATTAATGATATCACCAAGCTATAATGGTATTACACTCCAGATTAGAGATTTTATATCTTCTTTGCTTTTCTTTAAATGGTGACCCATAACCAACTACTCTGAGCTTTTTGCGCACACTTAATAACCAAGAATGGAAGAAACTCAAGAGGTTTGGCTTATGGGGGCTTTGATATCTCGCTTTTTGCCTTGTAAATAAGGCTTTAGTTAAGGCCGCACATTCGTTTTGGATCCGATCACCCATGTTTTCATATTTTCTCATCAAGAGCTTTGCCCAATGATTGAGGAGTACCAAGCCATCCTCCAGATTCCATGTCCCCAAGCTTTTCCTTTAGTGGTCCCATCTTACCGCTTTATGCTAAAGACACTCTACGGGGTTTGTGGAATTTGGATTCCGTTGCACCTTTCCTTGCTCTTCCACCGTCTCCTGGAGGATTCCGAGTCGATGTTGTGTTGGAGTGGTGTGTTAGTGCTTTGAGGGCTCACATTTCCTAGCCTTACATGGTAGCTTTGCTCTTGATATCAGAGTTCATTTATGGAGTTGGTCCCATTTCCCCATTCCAGATATTGTTAGTTGTTGATCCCCTTTCTTGAGGGAATTCTCCATCTATACTAGCATTGGCGAAGAAACTCATTGGCATGGATGCTGCTACTTTGTGCACTGATTCGGTTGGTGACCACTTCACTCTTCTTGAGGTAAGCCAAGACTGATGATTAATTAAGTTTCCTTTTTTTTAGTGATTCTAACAGGGTTTATTACAGGTTTGGCTATTGGAGAGGCTTTCCCTGATCAGCGATCCATGGGGGAATCCTTCTGATTACTCACCTATTATATGTAACAAGTGAGGTTTGATAACCGAGGGACATTCCCGGATGACTGAGTATGGCTAGGTCTAGATTTTTTAATAGCTTTCTAGTAACTAGATTTGTTAGCTTTGTCCCTGGTGGGTGATTACTCATGTATCGATCCTGATGCAAGAAGACGGGATCCTATTGATGGGCTTATATCTTTCCACATTCTACTAGCCCAGCCGCATATGCAGGCAGTACGAGAGATGATAAAGGATACCATGTAGTATTTGCTCTTCTAAGGTTTCCAAGTGGTATCATTCTTGGCCAGATAGATTATCAGTCTTGTGGGTACAGCACACTCAGTTCATTGGCCTTGATTATGGGTAGCCGAGACAAGGGACTGACGGATTCTATCCCGGATGGTTGGGAGCTATTAGGTCTTTGATATATCCTAAACGGTATTATTGGGTGACACGCAAGTGATCGAGGTAGGAAGATGGGCTGAGCCCTTAGGTAAAGTCAACTTGATAACTTAGTTGCATACCTTTTTTCTTAATGGAGAGTCAACCGAATTGCATCTTCATATATATAAGCATTACATGCATACTCGAATATTACCTTCTCTAAGCATAGTATAAAGTATAAAGGACATAGAAAGCGCACTTTGATTAATTTCTCTCAAGGCATTTTTAGGTACCCTATGATGCTAAAACACTCTTAGTGGTTGCATTTTATGCTCCATACCACTCTCCCCTTTTTTTAATGCTTGCATTTTATGCTCCATATCACTTTCTCTCTTCTTTTTTAAGCATATGTTTTTTAAGTACAGATTTGTACTTTACACCCATTTTTCCTGCTATGCTACTTTTTTTCACTCAGCGAATGGTTGCAAATTCTACTCCGTACCATTCCTCACCTTTTGCAATAAGGTTATCCTCTCTTTCTTTTAATTTTTTTTCCCTCAATACCCTCATCCTTTATTGATCACTTTCAAAGTATTATGGTTATAGTTTCCCTACACTTTAGACACACTCAATACTTATAGGACGTATTCTAACTCTTCGACCGCCTCAAGTTTTTCTTTCTCATCTAGCTCGTATTCCTCTTCCAAGAGTAGTGATTCTTTGTGCTGCAAAGCCAAATATGCTTTATGCGATACTTAAGGGTTTCCCACTACTACCACCGTCCCTTTGATCGTTGGTATGAAAAATACCAAGTTCATTGGGGGAGATGAGCATTCGAGTTTCTATTTGAAAAGGTCTACCTAAAATAATGTTGAATCCGATTGGGATGTCGACAATTGTGAATTCCACTTCCCTGCGGTACTTTTGCTTAAGGCTGCCCATTTCTACCTCTAGAGTGAATTCTCCCAACGATTGTATGGGTTGTCCATTTAACCCAATGAGTGGCGAGTAGCCCACCTGGATTCATGAGTGATGTATTCCTAATTTTTCTATAATGCTCTTGGTCACAATGTTCACCGAGCTAATTGTATTTAACAGGATTCTTCTAACTATAAAGTTTTCCACCGTTACCTCGACAACAATGGGGTCTGCGTATGGTTTCTCAACCAACGAACTCTTTTTGAATGGTCTTAGGATTTTTTCCCCATCATCCACATAGGACTTCTTTGAGAATGAACTTCTGGCTTTCTTATTTGGCGATTCGAACTTTGATCCGCCTGTGATTACCATGATGACTCCTTTGGTTCTGCCTGCCTTTTTATTCGAGCTTCTTCTTTCTTGTTTTTTTGGTGATTCCTTCACGAACTAACTAAACTTCCCAACTTTGATTAAGTCATGTATAATATTAGTTACAGTCTTGCAATCATCGGTACCATGGCCTTTGGCTCTATGGTACTCACAATATTTATTCAAATCTCTTCTTAGAGATACTCCCTCTAGGATTTTAGGGAAATAAATGTTCTTCTTGGCGGTCTTCTTAAATTCTACTAAGATTTGGCTTAAAGATGTGTTCAATCTGGGGCGATCTTCTTCCCGATATTAATATCCGCCCCTACTGGATCCGCCTCAACCTTTGCATCTCCTGTTATCAAATCTAGATCTATCATCTCTCTTTGCTTCTTTCCCCCAACTATCTCTTCTACAGTTGAAATTTATTTCATCTGCTAGTATCAAATCTTTGGTCATGCCAAGCATTTGTTGTAAGCTTTTGGGGAGTCTTGTTAGGATTGCATTCCTAAGATCCTTGTTTCTTGTTCCCTTCAACATTCCCTCCTTTGCAATGCTGAAATCTAGGTCTCGAACCTCCAGGAAAGCTTCATTGAAGCGATTATAGAATTCACGAAGGCTCTCTTCCAAGCTTTGTACGATCTCATGTAGGTTCCTCATTACTAACCCAGCAGGGGCGGAGCCTAAGAAGTGTTTGCAGAACGCGTCACTGAGTTTATCCCAACTCCCGATGGAGTTGGGTGGAAGCGAGGTTAACCATCGTGCTATCAGACCGCTCAGTGTGGCAGAAAAATACCTGCATGTGTAAGCTTTCGTGGGCCGCGCCATTTCTATGCAATTCTTAAAATCTATAGCGTGGTAATTCAGGTCATCTTTTATTGTGTTCCTGTCAAAAGAAGTTATATAAATGAGTTGCGGAAGGGTTTGTTTGAGAATGTTTTTCTTAAAAGGTAAAAAATTGGTCCTAGATGTCGCCTCTTGGTATGGTACTACTATCTTTGCAAATACCTTCTTGGCTTTCTTTTCAAATTCGAGATCATCCTCTTCTTCTTCACTTTCTAGATCGATAGCCGCTTGAGCCTTTTTAGTATTTGGGATTGGTTTAGGCGACATACTTGTTCCTAACCCTTAGATCAGGGCCAACATTGGGCCGATGTCTCCAGGCACTATTTGACCATCTCTTATGGCGATTATCAACCCTTGCAGTAGGGATATTGTGTGGATTGGGTGATTGGCCCTTGTTCCACGTTGGACTGTAGAGTGATTATGTTTGAAGTTGTCGTAATTGTTGTAGAAGTGACTAGGGGGTTCGTGTGGGGGATAGTTGGTGTGAAGGTCGATAGTGTGATATTATTGTAAAGATGGGGCGGCATGTGAACTTGAGACACCCTTTCAAAATCCTCTATTAAATTACGAGGTGAGATAGTTTCTTGCTTGGATATGATCAGTCCAGCCTTGCTTAGATCTCCGTTAGTGAGGCCTGAAGAGAGATATGTGTCAAGTATGGATTTTTGGTATTCTTCCAACTCTTCTGGAGTGATTTTATATTTTTTTGTTGTAGTTGGAGGAGCGGGTTCTCTCCTTCCACGGGTCTACCGTTGCTTGGGCCGCTGGTCGTCATAGGCGGTGGTGTAATTGTAGAGGTTACCACCGTGGTGGGAGGACTGTTACTTGTCCCATTTTGGGCCATTAAGTGTTTTTTCAAAATTTGAAGTTTCCCGGACGTTAGAGCGTTCTTTTGTGTGAACCAAAATTCTTTCTTAGCAAGTAAAATTAGTCCACGCTCATCGCACCAATAAAGAATTAGTCTGGAACGTTGTTCCACGTGTTAACTCTCTAACTGAATATGATTCCTTAAAGCTCCTTTTTCATCAAGGCAGGGTGGTGCCTGCAAGATAAAAATTGTCGCCATGAGGGACTAGCCGTGTGACCGGCGTAGCCTCTTCGATGCTTAAGTTAGATCAAACTTAAGAGAGGAGGCAAGGAGTTTGTAGTGTTTTTAGAATACGTACCTTTGCGTGGTGACCCAAAGGGTCCTTTTACTGACTTTAAATATCCCCTAATGTGATTCAAAGAGTGAATCACCTAGAGTTTTAAGTCGGATAGATTTTTATCCTCTTGACATGATAGAGTTTATCTCTGGTAAGAGTCCTATCTGTGAGGACCTCTATGAAGGTTAGAGTCTCGGTTGGACTTTTATTCTTGGGGCGTCAGGGCTGGTCTAGGCGGATAAGTTGGCTTAGCTTGGCGGCCGTCTAGGCCCCTCCTCTTTAGTGAGATAAGGGAAGATTTGATCTCTTCAATCTTTGGGGCGGATTACAATGGTCTCCGCGTTCCAAGCACGCGCCTAGCAATATTTGACCATTTTATCACTTTTATCTCTAAAAACTTCTCAGTTTTTTCTTATTAGAGGTATGTGTCTTTATATTACTAACTTCAAATAAAAAATTTCAGAATGATAGTTTCTGAATAACAGTATATATTATATTTAAATTTTACATAAATATTTTTAATTTAAAGGCTTATTTTTTTCTTATTTCGCCTAGGTTTTTTGAAATGTCAACAATGGTGCCAAAATGATTTGTCCATGTATGTATCAACTTTGGTGTTTATGTTGCTAAATTTTTTCCTTTGTTTTAGCACTGTACATTGGTGTGCCAACTCCTTTTGCTTGTGGCCATTATTCATATTTCCTTTCTAACATCGTCATTGAATTTTCAAGGCCATATATTTGGGATCTTAAGCGGTCGCTCACCTCAGGGCTGACCCAACATATATTACCATTAAACTGTGAAATATATAATTAGAACTTGTTATTTAGTACCCTGCTCCCATTCAAAATACTCAAACTTTAGATGAGAGCATCAATTGATTCAAATTCTGAAATAGTACATCAAGGCCAAATGAAAAGATCAACGGCTTAGATCTTTTGACACATCATAAGTAGAAAAAGCACCATAAAATAATACGTAAATTAGCTTTGGAATCGCTTGATTTGGAATTATTATAGAATTATGAGTAATTAATTATGTTTTGCAAGTTGCTGTGAATACTAGCAAGGTTGCTGAAGATTTCCAGATTTGAGAGTGAAAATGATGCACAACAAGGCTGGTGACGTGTCTTTTTATGGTGGACCTTTGTTGATGTACTACTTGAAGGGAAAGCAAGTATTTTAGAGGGAAAATGAAGAAATGATGTGCTTCCACATAAGTTTACTTGGTCACCAAGAGAGATCTAAAGGTTAGTAGTTTTTGTAATATTTTAATGTGAACAACTTGGCCACTTGCAAAGAGCATTTGAACTAGTATATATATGCCCTTATTTTGGTTTGGAGAGTAGCTTAGGCTTTTGTTGTAAGTACTTTTATGCTTTTGCCTTGTCAATTATCTAATATATTAGTATTTTCTACTTTCTTTATGCATCAAATTAATTTCGGTAATTATTTAACTATGAGTATTGAGTAGTTTCCTAACAAGCTTGCTAGGAACTGTCGGTGGCTTGTCTTACAGTGTAGAACATTCTTTAAACGAACATGCATCTTTAATTAGATTTATTATAACATTTTATTAATGTCTCATGGGTTTAGTAGCTTGCCCGTGTTGGATTGGGGAGCTAGGAACCGAAAGGTGACTAATAACTTTAGACTTCTTAAAAATCACCTAAGTTTACCCGCATAAAAAGGATATTAAACTTTTGCTAAAGGTTCTACTTGAACTAAATGCTTAAGGTCTAATATGTAAGTGGATAACTCTTCGGGTGAAAATCTTAAAGTGCTAAGTGGTAGGATGGTATGCTGTGCTTATTTACATGTAGGCTGTACTGAATTCTCTAGAAGAGCTAATCAGGGTGGTGACTCCGTAACGTAGGTTAGAGGTTTAGTGATAAGTGTATAATTACACTTATTATCATATTAATTTTATACATTTAACACTATGAATTAAGTCATTTTTATACTTCATATAAAAGATTTCACGTGTTATGTAGTTGTTTTTTATGCAAATGCAGATACTTGGTAAATCTTGTGAGTAAAATGATCTAAAGTGGAATTCTATGAAAAAAGAGTGAAAAAGGTGCAAGTGGAACTTAGGATCGAAGCTATCAAAGATCGGTGAAGTTGCAAGGAGATTTCTGAAGAAAAACTCAATTCAAGATCACGATAATCATTCACGGTCGAGACTTGTTCTTCTTCAGAACAGTAGTCTGCCAATCAAAGATTCAAGGTCGAGACATGTATATCGCGGTCGCGACTTGGACATTTTTCTGGTTTTATCTTCTTAACTACCAACCGCCAGATAAGCATGATCAACCGCCATCAAATACCAACGAATAGACACTTATCAGAAATCAACCAATCATGAAAAGGTACCTATCCATTATGGATTAAATCAAAGCTTCTCAACCAATCACAATGAAGAGATGCAATCTTTCACCAATGGACACAACCCTTCGTTTGGATAGATGTAACCCTTCAAACTCTATAAATAGGCCTCCAAACCTCGCTAATTTCGTGCAGAAGAAAGGAGTGAAAGATAGTGCATAGTGTGTAGATAGAGAGTTCACTACGTTCATAAGTGTTAGCGAGAAAATGTTGAAGTGATTCGAATCCTTGTTTCGATCACTAGATTTCTCTATATTCTCGAGCGATTGTTGTATAAGTTTATTTGCAAATCACTTATCAATAAAAGTTTTCATTCTTCAATATTCGCAAAGAATAGCATCCTAGCAGAGGTTCTGTACGGGCTGAAACCGAATTCAAAGCAGACGCAGGAATTGCGGGAATTGACAACTCCCATTAAAGAGTGGATACGGTTTGATCAACTTTAGCTTTCACTTGCATACCTTACAACTTTACTTTATTTTCTACTTATACTTTCTAATTCGAAGTTTATGATATGTCTATGTGTCATAACGAGTATTTTTTCTTACGTCACTTATATTAATGAAGTTATATCAAGTTATATGCGTTGGAGTTAATTTTAAGAGTAGTTTCGGGGTTAACAATATCGTGTATAATCACTAGATCTGTGATATAACGCTGTTTAGTGAGCTAACATTGTTGGAATGCAAACTTGCTAAATGTGGCTATGTGAGAGCGACCCGTACTAAGCATAGTATTGACATTGTCCAGGTTTATATAATTGTCTTAATTTGTTTTAGCTAGGTTTAGAAAAGTTATTTCATGTGTTGCTCTGCGGCGAATAATTGAACATCTGAATATTTAGAACCGAGTTTGTTAGATTAGTTTAGTGAATCATAACATCTTTGTTGAACTTGCATGTTTTCTCTACTATACTTGTTCGTAGGGAAAATCTCTATATTTAGATTCTCTAGTCTTCCACATCTATATTTACTCATTTTTCATTCCAATCTTTTTATCCAAAACCTCCAATCTATTTTTATTTTATTTTCTCTGTTTTCCCTTGTTGATCTTTAGACTTGGTTCCTTCCCTGTGGGTTCGATATCTTTTAAAACTACATCGCAACTGTATACTTGCAATTATCATCATTTTTCTATTTGATAAGAGGTAATGACAACACGTATACTTTTCATGAATAAGTTTTTGGCACCATTGATATATAGCCGAATCTTGTGAACAAACTATTAAACTTATCAGTAGAAAAGTGGCGAACATTTAAGCCTCAAATATTTCCAAAAACTTTGTTCCATCTTTTTCCATATCACGGGGTTGGTGCCTCGCAGCAACCGCGGGGGTCTAAAACATTGTTCGCTTACAATGGCGACTCCGTTGGGGATCATTCTTCATTTTAAACTTAAAGTTTAAAAGACTTTGATGAGTATTAAAAAGTCGTTAAATGATTTTATCTACCTCTAAAATATTTCACTAAGAGCATATGCATTAGATGGATTAGCCTTAGGGTTAAGGTGCCAAATTTTCACCGAGAAGCATGCGAAAGCGTCACTTGCGACCCCCTAGTGACCAAGGATGCCTAGAGAGTGGATCACTTATTGCCATATCATGTGTACCTCCCTCGTTTTCACCTACTTGGGGAGAGGATTTGAGTGTATGTAGTGCAACAAGAACCTTCTACATCATTAACCCTAATAACTGAAACTCATATAGCAGCGCAGTAGTAACTTCTCTTAGGGTGTACCCAAATGTCTCTACGTGATTTATGCAGGTTCGCTCCTTGACATCCTCGTGGTGTCAAGATGATCCAAGCCTAAATTTAGAAGTTAAACCCTTTATTCGTTGGAGGTGTATAGTTTGAAGAATTATATATTGCGTGCATGCTACGTGCTATGTGATTAATCGCTTTTCCATCCATTTTACAAATGCAAATAAAATCAACATCTCACACCATATATATCATACTAACCGCATTCTTTTGTGAGGACACTAATTTATGCACACACTCATTCTTTTTAATAGTTAAGGTTTTAGAATGCTCATGAAGTATCATGGCATCACGAATAAACCCAAAGCATCATAAAATGCCCAATCGGTATTCATCACCCTTAAAGAAGCTCGAGGTCGCTCCACCTTAGCGAACACGCCAACATAACATATCCACTCATTTGTGATGCCCTATAAGCATCCAAACCTTTGCCCAATTGAGTCAATCCATTCATTTCACTTCATAGGTGATCCCACATCAACACAAACATCAATTCATTCATCCATTCACACAACATAAGGGTATTATGCATTATTTTACCCAAAAATAAGAGTCAACATACCCAAGTTGTCGTAACATAAGATTGTCACTATGGTATGGCACTACCATCATTTCCTCACCCACACTAACACTACAAGAAAAATGCATTTTTTTGACAGAAATATCCGTCAAAAAAGTGCAAAAATTCGTTAGTAAATGAGCTTCTGACAGGTTTGCTGAAAGTACAGCAGCATATGTGAGAAAATCGCTTGTCAGTAAAAATACTAACATCTCTACTGACGGGATTTTTTTTTCTATGATGGCAAATTATGTCAATCTTTCCTGACGTTATTTCTGACATTAGCACCGTCATAAAATTCTGGTGGGTATTCTGACTGATATACATATCACAATTTGTTAACAAAAATTCTGACGGATTTTCAATAAGAAATACGAGATATTTCATCAACATCTTAATTCCATATTAATACAAAACAATATATTTATTATTTAGATTGAAGGGAGCTATAAATACCATTTGGTAAACTAAATACGTCACAAACTTAATGTCATGTCTCATTTCTTAATATCATTCATTAAAACATAACTAAAGCTCCAATATACTATCTGACCTATAAAAACACCTAAGATTAAATAACTAACTGTGAGTCAACTTAATGTTTATATCAAATTATAAATACTTTACAGTCCAACTACTAGTTCAACAATTCAAACATGGATGTGAATATCCTATGTATAAAACATAAGTTAATGGTACGCTTAGATAAGCTTGAAAAACTATAGCTGACCTCAAATATGCTATAACCTGTCAGCTGCATTAAAAAACAATCTAAGCCTTAACTCCTGGTGTTTTTAGCATCCATGTATTGTATCCCAAACATGAATGTCACATCCATTTAAGTAAAATCCCTGTAAAACAACAAATAAATATTGGCAGCATTAGACCAATATAAATTCCAATTTCATAAGATGGAATCCACACTCATTAACTTTACATCTTTCACATGCTAATCTAACTACAACAAATAAAATTTCATTTCAGATTTTAGAATCAAATCAATAATAGAATAGCTAAGAGTTCATCTCAACCTTATTCATCATTCAATAGTAACTCTAAATCATAACCATAAATACGAAAATTTGTATTAAAAAAAAGGGAAATTGTAAAAAATATAAGGTTTGTGAAACTTATTTACAAAAATACACTTCAACTGATTTTTTGCATTGTATACCCATTTTTAATTTTCAATTTTCTCTCTTGCGTTCTATATATACACTGTTTTATCAAGTTTCAGTTGCTCTCTCTTTTTTGTATCGTGTGTTTCTCTCCACCAAATCCTCTTTCACTTCTTTCGTTCTCTCTCCGTTTTTCTCTAGATCGAAGTTTTTCCAAGCTTCTTCTCTCTTCAATTCTTATATTTTTTTGTATAATTCTAGTGTTATATCACTCTGTCAGATTTTTAATCAATTTTGAATTCTGTTTCTTAGATTTTCCTTCTTTTTGTCTCTCTGTATCATGGATCTAGTTCTTGTTTTGTGGTAGTGCTTTGGAACTTGGACTAACGATCATAAATTCGTTAATTATAAAGTTGCTGGAGTTTCAATTTCGAATTCTTTTTATTTTGATGATTTTAAAAAACTTCTGTTTGAAAGCTTGATGATAGATGATCGAGTTAAAGATCTGAAATTTGAATTTCAAGTTTATGCATCAGATCCTCCTATGCAGATCAACAGTGACTTTTTTTTTACGTTTTTCGTTTCATGTAAAGCAAAGACTGTTAATTTGACTGATTATCCTTTGTTTATCAGTAAATTTCCTGTTGTTCGTGCTATTGCTGAAGGTAATCTATGCATTTTTATCTTTTTCTATATTTTTATCAGTTTATTTCTTGTTACTTTAATATTGTAATCAGCTCGTATATGATATTTAACTGGTATTAGGTTGTCTTTTGGTAGAATTTGGTTTCCAATTGGCATTTTTTTCCTAATTTATTGCATGTTGTTAGAATTTTGTAGGTAGCCTGTTTTTTAACTGGTATTAGCTTTTTTTGTATTT
>CATIWQ010093545.1:0-28683 GCA_949673415.1 Euphorbia schlechtendalii | reverse complement strand
AGTTAAGAATATATATATATATATATATATATATATATATATATATATATATATATATATATATATATATATATATATATATATATATATATAAAATTTTTCATCAATACAGGTTATTATTTAAGAAATAACTCACTTTAGGTAGTTTCGGGCATGCATACGTATATTCCAATTCAGTCATTAGATTTATTTCTTTTTGGTTTTATATTTTCTAAATTAATGGCCAGAAGCACTTTTTTTCCTACATTGTCGTTGAGGTAATTAATGTATATTTTATCATATATGTTTAAAAGAAAACGGGTGAATTGCTGATATTAATTGCCACCGTTGGATAAAAAAGAGATCTATGGTAAAGATGAATAAGTGTCAAAGTATGTTAGTTCATGGGTCTCAACTCTCAATATAGCATTTCCCTTTTAAACATTTCCAGCCCCAACACAAATTCAATTGATTTAATAGTTTTAGAACTTCAGATTAAAAAAATGTCAATTTATTAATAAATATACAGGTCTCTTTTTTTAAACAATTTGTACTCGTAAACTGGAAAATTATTCGCCATGTCATTCCCCTATGATGACTAAAATGCCATTATCATCAATAAAATTAATATTATACTTAAATCTTAAAATTACGAAAAATTTCTTCATGAATAAAAAATTAATTTTTATTAAATTTTAAATTAAAAAGATATTATATTTATGCAAATAAAAATAAATATATGAATTTCTAAAAAAAATTACATGCCTAAAGAATAATAAAGAAAATAAACAAAAATCCTAAAACAAAATTAAAAACCAAACAATTTCCTTTTTATGCACTATCGGCCAAAACACGACCTTGTCAAGAAATTATTATATGTCATTTAGGTTCTTACCCTTAATATGTACGCTTAAATTTATAAAAAAATTTTCGATTCCCCCTATACCAACAATATATAGTTTTAAAAGTAAATTGTCAATGAATCAGAAGTATTGTATGATAGCAGACGAAAAACATGGAAGATTTTTTAAATTTGATATAACACAAACTCAATGAATCCGATTATTTGTAAGTATTTTATTTTATTTTTATTTTAAGTTGTATTTTTATTACTCGTAATTGTAATAATTTCAATTGATTTTTGTTTTTATAATATTTTATGCATTTAAAATTAGGCAAATTCTATGGTGATTTTGTTTTAGACAAAGTCATCATATTTAAAGTTATTTTAATGAGCATGTAAATAATTTCAGGGAACAGTTTGTATAAAAAAGGACAATAAATAAATTTTTTATTAAATATAAAAGAGTTACAAAGAGTTACGAGAGACAATAAATATAAAAAGAGGCGGCACATATCATCCTTTACTGTTCAAACTAGCATGAGTATCAAATTATAATTTTGGATTTTCGGAATTTTGTTAATGTTTGGCATGCCATATCAGATATACCCTCTTTATTAACAAAATACCAACAGAATACCACTACTATTATACTATCATTTATTTATATTATTCACATATTTCCAACTAAAAGATCCAAAATACAAGTTTTCATTGTTATAGAAACTGATCCATCAATCTAGAAGATTAATGAGCTCTTTTGTCCTACGTTGAAACTTTAAATAATTTATAGCATTTACATAGAATATTTCTCATATTGTAACTTTCATTTATAAACATATATCTAAGAAAAAGTCTCTCATCAGACAAAGATTATTAGGACCATTTTGATATTGCATTAATTATTGTCTTAAAAAGAAATGTGAAATGAATTTTTTTTAATTAGAGATATGAGAAATAATGTTAAACTGGTCCTTAGAAAGATAGATGTTTAATTTACACTTTCAAGACTGTTCACAGACTATAATAACCGAAATAAACGAGCCTACATCAAGCGTGGTGTGATAACTTGACGAGTATTCAAATTAAAACACAAAAACTAATTTGCAAGGATTTTAACTGATGCAAGGCCAGTCAACAAAAATAATCTAGTAGTTTAATAGGTCAAGGGAGTAAAAATTTGGTTTGTCCTTTTATTGTTAGATATATTTGCATTTGCCGGCAAATTCTTAAATTGATGCAGTCTACATCTAATCAAAATCCAAATACAACGTGGCTCAACTTTAATCTCCATTTATACGAACAATTTAAGTTGCAAGTGTATCCATATAGCTCAAAATGGCATTACCAAAACAATTTGAACTCCTAATTATCATTATCATTATCCTACACTTAGTACTAACTACAACATATACATCAGCTGTATATCCTCGAAGACCAAAATTACGCGCATATAGGCTCGAGGCTAGCGGATTGTCATCCTCCCCTAACCTCCCACCGGAATATAAAACACATTATTACACACAAACGCTCGATCATTTTAACTATTACCCAGAGAGTTACGCAACTTTTCAGCAGAAATATGTGTTGAATCATAAGTATTGGGATGGAGCGAATGTGAGCGCCCCAATTTTTGTTTATATAGGGGAAGAAGGAGATATTGAAGACGATATATTGTATGTCGGTTTCATATTGGAACTTGCTACTCGCTTCAAAGGGTTGGTGTTATACATAGAGGTGAGCAAATTAATTTACGTATAGTGAGACTTATTGGCATTGCAATCATTTTCGCTAATTTATCTTACGTAACACATAAATTTTTCACCCATAAACATTGTGAGCGCGGAATAATTATGTTTCCAGCACCATTTAATGATTATTAGCTAGGCCTAATATATATAATGTTACCAACACATAGAAATTTTATTTTGAAGCATCGTTATTTTGGAGAATCGATGCCATTTACAACAGAAGGGGAGACCTACAAAAACGCAAGTACGTATGGATATTTAAGCCCAGAACAAGCTTTGGCAGATTACGCTGAGATTATTACACATGTTAAGAAGAACTTATCATCTCAGACTTCACCTGTTATTGCCGTTGGAGCTTCGTACGGAGGATGTAAGTAAAAAAAAAAAAAAGTAGAATTTCATTTATTTTATTAATTCAAAATTTTCTAGAATTTAACTTGACTATTAATTATTAATTTTGTTTTATTCAGCTCTAGCATCATGGTTTAGGATGAAATATCCACACATAATAACTGGATCATTAGCATCATCAGCTCCCATTCTCTACTTTGTTGATCTCACTCCCCCTCATGCATACCAACTTGTAGTATCCCACAACTTCATGGTATCAAATTTTAACAATCTAACAGCTGTTTTGATCTGATAATTCAATCATTGTTAGATAGGCTGATTAAATTTTTAATTTTGTTGCTTAATTGGGTTGCAGAATACAAGCCAAAGTTGTTACAACACCATAAAACAATCATGGTCCGAAATCGACAGAATCGCAGCTCAACCTAATGGTCTTTTGGACCTCGGCAACATCTTCAACGTTTGCTAGTAAGACAATATATAACCCTTTTCCATTGAAATAAGGCTTGCATTTACCCTTCTGAATTTGTTAACTTTTAACCGGATGTCGCCCTCAATTTTTAATTGCTCCAGTTACTTTCTTAAACTTGGTAAAAATGCATCAGTTTCCCTCAATGTCGCTCATTATAAGTCATGAGTTTCTAATTGAAGAAAGAAAAATCAAGAAAATGATATATTTCATATGGAAAACCAATAAAAAAATGAAAATTGATGTTTAGGTGTAAGCTGGTGTACTTTTGAAAATTAAGGGTTATATCCGGTAAAAATTGTCAAATTTTGAGATTCTTAAAATTAAAAACATAGTTTCATTTTAACATTTATTACACATTCAAAATAAATAAGACCGGTAAAGATGGAATTGATAAATACCAAATTATGTTGGATGGAATTGACAATTACCAAATTATGTTTCTTTTCAGTTTTCCTACTTAATTTGATATGACTACAAATTAATTCAATTTTTTTTTGTTTCTGTTTTCCTCAGTCCCTTAAATTCAACAGAAGAACTGAAGAACTACTTGACAGGAATATATGAGGTGTCAGCCCAATATGACAATCCTCCAGATTATTATGTGGAAAATTTTTGCAAGGCCGCTGACGGAGCATCGGCAGGAACCGGAATTCTTGGCCGGATTATGGCCGGTATCAATGGTAGTAATATATTTGGGAGATCGGGAAAATGCAATAATATATCTGATGGATATAGTAGCTTCGGCGGTTGGGATGTGCTGGTATTTCTATATATTTGCCCATCTTTTCATGACAATCTAGTCCTATTAAATAAGAAATAAGGAGTTATTTGATTAAATTTCTTTAACATAAAATAAGTGTTAAATAAATTTTTAACATTGATTTATACAGAAAATAATGTGAACCTTATAAGTACATGAAAACATAACAAATATTTTGGGCTTGTTTTCATCGTGTCTCCCTAAACCGTCGCATTCATGACTTATTCTTCAATTAAATTCTCACTTTAATGTAACCAAAATACATTTAGACCTTAAAACTTGACAACTTTAATAGGATATTACCCTCAATTTTCATTGCTCTAGTTACCCGTGTATTAACTTGTCCCCTTAATGTTATGTGTCAGTTTCCGGTAGGAGAGTGAAAAATCAAGAAAATGATATATTCAGAAAATCAAACTACCAAAAACCAACACCTGATGTTCAAAGACAATTTGAATGGGTTGATTAGAATTTTTAAAAAATTGAAATCGCATTCACGATCCATGAAGTTGTCAAATTTAGGAGATCTACATGCATTGATTCCTATTTATTTTGACTAATTAATATATTTATACAATTTAACTCCACAATATAATAATTTATCTTTGCAGACATGCACAGAAATAATATTACCAATTGGAGTGAATAAGAATAATACAATGTTTGAAATTGCACCATTTGATCTCAACAACTTAATAAAATCATGTCAACAAGATTTGGGCCTAACCCCAAGGCCGTATTGGGCCCCTATTCAATTTGGTGGTCATGTAAGTTCTTCATTAATTAACCAAATTACAATTTCTACCATAATTATCAGTAATTAATCTTTAACTACAAATTTAAATGTTCAGAATATAAAATCTGCCCTTAGAAACTTTGGGAGCAACATCATCTTCTCAAATGGACTTCGCGATCCATGGAGTTCTGGAGGGTAATTAACCACATCAATTCTCATATATAAAACTTTATTATTTGTTATGTTAATAAGATTACTGAAATTACTTAATTAATTTAAAAAATTATTTGCTGACAGAATATTGGAGGACATATCAGATAGTATCGTTGCCATTCACACGGATCAAGGTACCAATACTTTTTATTTATTTTGAATTACATAATGTATTGAGATTTTACTACACCATGCATGAATTTGTGTTTCAAATCGCCTTTGAATATTTTTCTTGGTCGTTCTATAACTTAAATGTTTGTGTAATGCACTTAATTTTCACTTTGTTGACGAGTAATATGTCCGATTTTAGTAAAGTAATCTTACGAGCTTGAAGATTAACAAGTTTATACATGGACAATAAAATATGATCATATTTTAATTGACGGTATTGTTATTTTATGTTCCTATTAGTGAATACAAAAATATTGAATATCACATATGTCAAATAGGTAATTTGAAAATTAAAAAAAAATATTAAAGTTATAAAACAAAACTCAAAAACGTTTCGAATTTCTATATAACTAATTAACTAGATAAGGGTGGCAACCTACATCTTAGTTTAGTGGTTAAGATTGAAATTATAATCTCTAGAGATCTTTGGTTTGAGTCAGAGCTAGAAGTCACAACTAAGATGAACGAAATTATTCTATCTATTTAATGTAAATCCAACTGTACAAAAGTTTAAAATTGTTGGAATATGGGGATTTCCTGGATTTATCTGAAATCGTGAATATCATTGTCAGATTGAAATTTATTTGGTTGTTTCACCAAACTTTCAATTGGATAAAATCAGAAATTATACCAAGAACTAGAATTTAATGTTTGCTGCGAAAACAATTGAGTTTTATTGTATATATTTGCCAATTTCGTTTTGGTGAAATAAATAACCAAATGTCAACAAATATATTGTTTCGAGTAGCAACATGTTTAAAAGAAATGTTTTTCGGGTTTCAGTTGTGTCCAACAGATATACTGTTTTGATTCAAAAATTCATTTTTCTGATGAATTTTTCGAAGAATGCGTATGTCCATGACCTCGCCAGGGGCTGCCGCCCCTTGGATCCCGCACCAGGGAGCGCTGCCCCCAGACCCCCCAAATCGTAACCGTAACCGAATAAGTGTGCATTCTGCACTCTCCCGACTTGTTCAATGAAACGTTATGATCGCATTGGTCAAACCAGTCGATCCAATTACACTAAAATACTAACAAAAAAAAATAATGGGTAAATTGCAGGTGCACATTGCTTGGACGTGTTGAATCCAAGAACAGATGATCCAGATTGGCTAGTTGACCAAAGAGACAAAGAGATCAAAATTATTGCAGCTTGGCTTGCTCACTATTATGCTAAACTTGTTACCACCTAATTAATTCGATCATTAAAATTTAAAGAATCGTTTTTTTATTATTCTCTAAATTTAGTAGGTGATACATTTATAAATTTTCAGTTAATTTCAACCAAAAATTCAATTTTAATGGTTAAGATAGAATTTTAGTTGTTTGTATGATCAACAATGAAATTAAATCTCAATCATTAGAATTAGATTAATGGTTAAAATTGATTGAAATTTAAAATTATAATAAAATTAAAATTTAGAGAATTATTTTTGCTTTTTATCTTGTTTTCCTCTTAAGTGTTTTATAACTACTGGCTTCTATCGCCTTTTAGTTCTAGTAATTAAAATGCATATATTTTCTTATTATCTTTATGAATGTCAACAACATAATTATGTTTTTGTTTACGAAAAAAGCATAATAAGCTCTTTAATTAGCTCAAGTTGCCCCTTGTAGTATTCTGCAAAAGTCAATTTAGTTCTTAACTTGAACCAACAACATTTCATCAAATTACCAGATTTGGACTATAATTATACCTCTTACTATAGTTGTCAAATTGAGATTCAAATCGAGAATTGAAATCCATATTTGAGAATTATGAATCGTAAATTGAATTGTAAGATACGGTTAAATGTTCATAATACCATAAAAAAGAAAAAAAATGTAACATGCAAAATTCATATGTTATTATGTCTAGCAATATTAAACTTTGACCTGTAAAACTAAAATAAATTTTACAAAACTGAAATTTAATAATCCAAAAGTCAATTTATTATATTATGTTAATTTTATTCCCTAATTTTAATTCAGCCCAATTAGAGTAAATTTGTTGTATAAAACAGTCCATTAACAATGGCCAAATAAGCAAATCCTAATGCAAAAAAACAAAAGTTAATGTTTCTTGTTAGGGTTGTTAACCCGGATGGGGATAATCTGAAAACCGTGAAGATCCGAAATGGGGTGTGGGGAATAACTGAAACCTTCACCCGCGTGGACGGGGGTGGAGGAAATTTACCCCAGTTAAAAAATGTGGGCGGGTCTGGGTGGAGGGAGCTATTCCCGTCCCATGGGGATCCCGACCCGCACTGCCCTCGAATAAATCCCTGTAAAATATCTGAAAAATTATATTTATAATTTTATGCATGCATATGCATATATACATTAAGTTAAATAAGAGGAAGCCAATTATAACTAGATTTGAGAAATGAGGTCTTGTTTGGTTCATGATTTTTTTATAGTATGGTATGTTCCCAACTTAAATTCACTTGTTTGATTGCATGATTATTTTCACGGTACGGTTATCTCATAGTTTTTTCATGATTCCAAGAATCATGAAAATAGAACCACGGATTTGGTGGTTCTCCTTTAAATCAAACTAAATTTTAAAAAAACCATATCATACCATACTATCTATCCAAACACAAAATTTTACAGGGTTTTTATGGAAATACCTGAAAAAATCAAATAATTTTAGGTCATGCCATGGTGTAATTTTACAAATCTCACATTTTAAGTTTTGATTTTTCAAAAAACATGAATTTAAGTTTTGGTTTTTCAAAATACGTGAATATAAAATTAACCACCTATTTCGGGTATAATATTTATTATACCAAGTATAACAGACATTATACCTGGTATAACAGACATTATACCTGGTATAACATACATTATACCCGGTACAATGTTTATTACATTGTTCGAATATGAAATTTGAAACCAGATCTTAAAAATCTCATTATCTTCAATGATTTGAATGTTTCTCTGAAATTCTTTGTTATGTTGACTATTATACGGGGTATAATAGTCATTATACCTGGTATAATGACTATAAATCTATTCAATTATTTTTTGATAAAATTAGTTTGCATTATACCAGGTATAATTGCATGATCTGAAAATTGGATTCTAATGTGAAATATAACACTCGATGTATATAATGACCATATACTATTCAAATGCGAAACTTGAAACTTAATCTGAATACTTTCTTTATCTCCAACTATGTGTATACGTTTTTATATTACTCATTGTACTAGTTATAATGGTTATTATACCTGGTATAATAAGTATTATACCAGGTATAATAGTCATTATATCAGGTATAATAGTCATTATACCAGGTATAATAACATGATGCGAAACTGAATTCTAATGGAAGTCGGAAAAGACATAAAAACTAACATAATTATCAACAATCACACCACGATCTTCATACTTGAGAAACTTGAAATCATATATCCGAATTCCATCATAATGCACCAAAATAGTAAACATCTTACACAGAAAAGGCTGAGTAAAAATACAGAAAACAAAACATCGTTCAAACCTAAACTCATCGGAGGAAAACTAAACTCATCGGAAAAGGAATAAAAACTGAAACAAATCATGAAATCGCATCAAAACTGAAACTAAACTCATCGGAAAACTAAAACAAATTGAATAAATCTGAAAAGAACAAATTGCGATCTACACAAATAAGAAGAAAAAAGAGCAGAAAATAAAATAAATCACAGTAAAAAAACAGATCGAAACAAAATCACAAGAAAAACAGAGAAAACTGAAAAAAATTTCTAGCAATATAATACTTAATTCCATCCAATGAATATTACAATAACTAAAGTAGAATACCCAGGCTATGGCTAAATTTAATCTAAGAATGGACTTTTTTGTGCTACAACAATCAATTATTGAAGTACAGCAACACATAACACGGTAACATAACTCCAAAAAAAAGAAAATATACAACTAAAAATGAAATACCAAAGGAAACTAAAAATAATGGAGACAATGGAGATAATATCCCTATAGCAGTTACGAAAGTTGAGAAATTGCAATGGTATTCAGAAAAAAAAATCAAACAAACTACCAAAATCCAGATAAAATCAACAGTAAATTAAGGAAAAACGAACTAATTAGAATACTACCACATTAAAAAAATTCATTATCAGATTGTAGGAAGAAATTCATACAAGGCAACATGAACAAGAATCACACTTAGAAACTCAACCTTAATACAGGTGACTCATTTACAAAATATTAACAATTAAAATACTTTAACAACACAATCAGTTAAGAAAACACACAAGATACACAAAGAGAGAGTACAAACACTATAATCGCTTCCAAAACTTCAAACAGATTACAAGTTTCCAACATTCTAGAAAGACAAAGTAGCTAGAATATCATATGTTAAATCTTTATTTAAAAAATAAACTCATTTTGCCATCATTACTACAAGAGTACAACAGAGAAAAATGAATAATTACCTTCGTTTCCAAAAGAATAAGTTTAAGCAACAAAGCATAATTAAACTGTTAACTATAATGAAGAAAACAAGATAAACGAAACGTAGAAGACTTAACCTAAATAGACCAGTAAAGTGATGCATTCACATCAAATCTCAACAACAAAATCAAATCAAAGCTCTCTGTTCTCAATTAGCTGATGAAGAAAAAGAAAAAAAAAGGAGAATTAGAAGGAAAGTAAGTGTCACACTTCTGACCTGATCGGAAAACTTTTCAGAAAACGAAGAGCAACGAGAGAATCAACAAATACATAGCAACAAATTGAAATTTGATGAAGAAATCGAAAGGAAAAGAGAACGCAGCAGCATATTGCGATTCGATGAGATTGCTATTCACTAAGATCGCAATCCAGATCAAAATTGGAATGAGATGATCATGCACAAACCGAACGCGATTTCGATAAGATTGAGATTCTCTAATATCTTGATTTGGAGAAGAAGAAGAAGAAAGAGTACAAAAAAAAATCTGAAAAAGAAGGAGGATGAGGAGGATGGAATAGTGATCGCGTACGATGGTAAAAGGAAAAAGCAAAATTAAAAAAATAGAGGAAAGTAATATTATTACTCCTGTATTGAAAAAAGAAAAATATTATGAGAAAATAGGATATTTACTTGTATTTCTCAAATTTCCCAAATTTTAAAAGAACTATATCGTACCATACCATACCTCATCTTATTTTAATGAACCACGGAAAACTATCATCCAAACAAAGTCTAAATAAATATGATTAACTATGGTCATCAGTTGGTTAATATAGCCTCCTCCAAATAAAAATTACTTATTGTTAATCAAGTGTGAACTACATTGTTCAAATTGAACTTTAGCATTCTTATTTATTCTTACTTTTCATACCAGATATTGAATGGATCAGATTCTTTTTGAAATTCAATTGAAATGCAAGAATTTTTTTCATATGACTTTAACTAGGTCTAATCAAGTCATATTAACGAACTGGTTTATTAAATCCCAAGTGGAGAAGTGTAATTGTTGCGGCAACCTGAAGATGCACTACATTTTTTGGAAAATGAAATATGTACTAATTATACTTTACTTTTCGCCATTGTTAAGTGAAGTCTCATTGTTGCTGTAATATGAGGCATATGATTGTTTACAGTCCTTACTTCTGATTTGAGAATCATGCTGCAAGTTTACTAATTTGAGAATCATACTGCACATCCTTGAGTATTTGTGTTTTTTTTAGGCCATCTCTACTTCTAGAGCAAATGTTAATTACATTATCTTGAGAGCTAAGGGTTGAAAGTAGAGACTGTGTTTACACGTTTTTTAATTTTTTTTCTGATGGATTAGGGCGGGGATTCCCCGAGACCCAACCGCACTAGCGTGGGTGCGGAATGGGTTATAAACGTCCCCGATACGGTAAATGGGGAATCCCCAAACCGTCCCCGAAAGTCGCAAATTTTCTTTTCTTTGCAATTGATTCTCGTTCTTGTTTTCATCTTCAACTCAGTGGTGGATATTATTAGGTGTATCTTCAACTCGGTCGAAAAATTAGATACTTGGTCTTTTCAAAAGTTCATACGAGAGATCTAGGGTTTGATACTCATGCAAATGATGCAAGTGACTCCTAATTCTGGAAAAAAAATTTATTTTGAATTTCGTTGCACACAATTTGACATCCAAAATTCACATTAAAATACCAGAGTCTTCCTGAATTAGGCTTTATTCCCATTTTCTTAATACTTTTTAAGTTGGTACAAAAATTCGTAAACCAAGAAAACTAGTTTCAGATTTTGTAATTAGGATAATTTCATAACCAAACAATTGATTTTCATTTTTCTCTTTGAAATATTTTTCTGGGCATCCACCATTATCTTTTTTCTTTAAAATGTATATGATTCCAAGTATAAGATTCAAACTAGCAACTTAACATTGGGACCCAATTAATCTTGCTTATTATTAGTCTAATCTTAATAAACCAAAATCCAAAATTGTAATGTTTTGAGGCGGTTTCATTGTCACTTATTCTGGCTACCTTGCCACTGTCATCAACACCTAAAAAACAAATTATATTTAAAAATAAAATAATAAAATCTTGTAATCAGGATATTGGGACAACTATATAATTTAAAACACAATTTCAGAGAGATTTTTTTTATACAATGGACCATTTTGTACTTTTTAGTGGCTAATATTTATTAGCCAGTTATCAAGCATTTTCCATGACAGTTAAAATTCTAAAACAAAACACTGGTGGAGTAGTTTTAGTACCAATAAATAAAATTTGCGAAACTTATAAAATTGGTTTGAAATATAGGATCAGTTCAAGTTTTATACTTTAAATTTTTTTACTCAATTAAGATTTATGTTTACAAAAATACACTTCTGCCGTTAATCCTGTTCTCTCTTACCTTTTGCATATTTTTTTGAATATTTTTATCTTATTTTACCATAATTTTTTAAACCTTTTTATTTTTTTGACATGTCACTTTAAAATTTTTTATCCGTCTCATTTTTATCTTCGGAACGTCATCCATTGTGATATATCTTTTCAAAAAAAATTTCAATTGTTTGAATATGGTAAGAAATTGGTAGGTACGTGGTATGTAACTAATAGGAAGAACAAGTTATGTCAAATTTGTTATAATATATGATAGGTAATACAAATACATGTCAAAGTTTACCTCCATAGCAGTAAACAAACAATTATAATCTGAAAAGTAATGAAAATGCATTAGAAAATAACTACAACGCATGTAAGATAAATCTCTACAAAGTATTAAATTAAAATAACAAGTATTTGGTAGGAACCTGTAGTAGTCATCTGTGAGGAATAATAAACAATGTCAAATCTAGTAAGAAGTTGGTAGGTACATGGTAAGTAATTAGTAGAAAGAACATGTTGTGTCAAATTTGTTATGAAATCAGGTAATTAAGCAAATACATGTCAAGTTTATCTCTATAGCTTGTAAACAAACAATTATAATCTTAAAAGTTATGAAAAATATAAGAAAGTGATTATAACACATGTAAGATAAATCTCTACAAAGTATGAAATTAAAACAACAAGTATCTGATAAGAATCCAGTAGTCATCTAGTAGGAAGAACAATCAATATCAAATTTAGTAAGTAACTAGAAGGTACATGGTAAGTAACTGGTAGAAATAACAAGTTGTATCAAATTTGTTATGAAATTTGGTGAAAACTTTATATTTCATTAGGAGTTTATTCAAATCCATGAATATATGGTAAAAGAACCTAGTAGGAACCATGTATTTTGTTGTTATCGTTCAAAAACACTAAATCAAAAGCTATAAACAAACAAAAATGCAAATTTAGAACACTACCAGCATCTTACCACATATTTATTACCACTTAGTCACCAGCTACACATTCCTACGACATATTTACCACATACCTACCAGATACACATTTGGAACGTATTGGAAAAAAATGCAAAGTTAAAAAAAAATTATAAAATGCAAAAAAAAATCAATTGAAATGTATTTGTACCATTCTCAATAACATTTCACAATAGTAAAAAGAGTTAATTGAAACCGCCGACCAGTCAAACAACTCTCAAATTCATTATGTAAATAAAATGCAAATCCTAAATTTTTGTAGAAAAAATTTAAGATATTTTAAAAAAAAAAAATGGATGTCCTGATAATTAAGTTAACCATACTTGTCCTTTTATAAATTAGAACATATTAGCACTTTCAGCCGGCTAATTCTAGAACGTAGACAACATATATACTCATTTATATAATCCAAATCTATTACTATAAGTCAATTATATGAGGAATAATATATGAATAAGTTCTTGATTATTATTATTATCATGATTTACAAAACCAATTGGACACTAAATCCAGCAATAAAATGGTTAATTTATGCACTTATATATGTATGAATTGCTGAAATTTAATTCATAAGGCAAATTTGTAACTAGTAGATTATATCTCAAAATGGCCTTAGTACGATTTCAGTTGGTACTCTTACTTTTACTAATTGCAACATATTTCTCATTTGCATATCATCCCGGTTTAAAATTAAGTGCCATTGAACGCGAATCAATTACCTTCTCATCTTCTAGTGATCTTCCACCAGAATACAAAACACATTACTATACACAAACACTCGACCATTTTAACTATTACCCCAAAAGCTATGCAACTTTTCAACAGAAATACATTTTGAGCTTCAAACACTGGGATGGAGCAAATACAAGCTCTCCGGTTTTTGTTTATTTAGGGGAAGAAGGCGACATAGAAGCGGATGTTTTATATGTTAGCTTCATTTCGGAACTTGCTTCTCGTTTCAGCGGCCTGTTATTATTTATAGAGGTCAGTACATGGAATAAAATTATTCAAATTTTTAGATAATGCAACTCTGGTTTTCTCCATTCATGGAAAATTTGGCCGATGCTATTAAATGTCAATATAGTCATTCTTCCACCAATATACATTTTGGAAATCACATTATTTAAAATGATTTTTGACAGCATCGTTATTACGGGGAATCATTACCATTTCACACCGAAGAAGATACATTCAAAAACACAAGTACATATGGATATTTGAGCTCAGAACAAGCTTTAGCAGATTATGCAGAAATTATAACATATGTCAAGAAAACCTTATCAACCGAAACTTCTCCGGTCATCGCTGCAGGAGCTTCATATGGTGGAAGTAAGTTGGAAAACTCTTTTAAAAAAAGGAAAAAAGTATAGTCCAAGTATTGGTAGGGATAAATCTCTTATAATATTATCCCCAAAGTTTTGAATGAAAATCAATTATATCTTTAACCTATTAATAGAATGGTCCAAAACTTTTTTGATGAAATAAAATGGTCAAAATTGATTATCTAATGTAAAATCATACATAACATTTCAGTGCTAGCCTCATGGTTTCGAATGAAATACCCTCACATTGTAATTGGTTCATTGGCATCATCTGCTCCGGTTCTCTACTTTGAGGATATCACTCCACAAATCGGATACAATCGCGTTGCATCTCGCGACTTCATGGTAAGAAACTAAACCCTTATTGCTTCAATTTGATCGCTCACTAAACTTTACTTGCGATTTTTCATTTATAAACTTTAAGTATCAATTTAGTGTACAAAGTAATTTTTGACACATTTTTTTTAAGATACTTGTGTCGATTTTAACTAGTTTAAAGAATTAAATGGACATGTAAAGTTTATCTGCAAGCTATATATAGATTGAATAAATGAACTGACCCGGAAATTAAATAAACAAAATTTGATAATGTATTGTTTGATTTGATTAATTTATGATGTAAATTGGGTTGTAGAATTCAAGCAAGAGTTGTTACAACACCATAAAACAGTCATGGTCTGAAATCGACAGAATTGCAGCTCAACCTAATGGTCTTTTGGAACTTGGCAACATGTTCAACGTCTGCAAGTAAATCAATACACCAACTCTTGTTTACTTTCTTCTTCAATTTCAAGTTTGGCTTATGTAATTACCACAATTTTACATTGATTCCCCTATTTTACTCTTTTCTTCAAATTAGTCCTTTGAACTCATCACAAGAGCTGAAGGACTACCTGGCAGATATATACATGACCTCAGCCCAATATGACAATCCTCCCTCTAATTATGTGAAAACATTATGCGAAGCCATTGACGGAGCAACGGCCGGAACTGGAATTCTTGGCCGGATTATTGCCGGAATTAATGCTAGTGCTATATATGGGAGACCAGGACATTGCATTCAAATTAATGATGTTCCCATGTACAAGAATGCATGGGAATTACAGGTATGTATTTAGCATTCCCTTTTTTTTATCCTTTGAACTTTATGTATTTTTGGTATCAAGTCCCTTAACTCTAAATTTTTTACAATTGAATCCTTGAACTATTAAGCTCATTTTATATAGATAAGTAACTTACTAATATGTGTAAAATTGGTCAATATTTTCAGCTATGCACAGAGCTGGTAATACCAATTGGTGTAGATAACAATTCAACTATGTTTGACATTTCGCCATTTGTTCTGAAAAACTTTACAAAATTGTGTCAAAAAGTGTTTGGTGTTACTCCAAGGCCTCATTGGGCTACTATCCATTTTGGTGGCCACGTAAGCTCCTTATTTAACCTTCCTAATTAACTAATCATCCGAGTCATTTGTATTCTAATTAAAATTCTTTTGATGTTTAAATTAATTGGCGTTCAGAGTATTAAATCTGCACTCGCAAATTTTGCAAGCAACATCATTTTTTCCAATGGACTTCGAGACCCATGGAGTGCTGGAGGGTAATTATTGAAAAACTTCAACTTTTCAACAACAATGATTATAGTATAATTAATAATTTAGTTATCCTAACTAATTCATCTATGTTTCACTAAAACAGTATTTTGGAGGACATATCGGATAGTATTGTGGCCATTCACACGGATCAAGGTACAAGACTTTATAATAAGTTTCTTAATTCAATTAACCATTAAGCTCGAAAATGAATGATTAATGCCTTCAAAATTAATACCCAACCGGTGACAAAATGAAAAATTAAATCTCGACTATTTATAAACGAGATGAGTTATTCATATGAATATTTTGATATGGGAAATAGGTGCACATTGCTTGGATGTATTAAACCCAACACCACAAGACCCAGCCTGGCTTGTTGATCAAAGAGAGAGAGAAATCAAAATTATAGCAGCTTGGCTTGCTCATTATTATGCTAAGCTTCCCACCATAAGCTGACAATTTCGTTGCTCAACTTTCTCTGTTTTATTTTGGTGCTTGTTTTTTTGAAATTAAACAGAATCAATTGCAGAGATATGTTGATACAAAAGCAAATCTATCTACAGTCTACACAGGTTACGATAATCATACTAAACTAGTCTTTTGGACTAGCGCATCAAAATTTCATTATCTGCTGTACTGGCAAGCAGTAAATGAAGCATAAATTCTACGATAATTTTTAACACATGTGGTTAGCAAAATATAACGAAATAGAGAATAATAATGTGTTTCTTGAGGGATCCATAAGAAATTCCTATTTTTAATCCGTCTTATTCCGTATTATTCTACCAACCAACCCGTTCCGATTTAACATTATTTGACTTTATGAAAGATTAAAAAAATCTTATAGGCATGGAAAAGAGGAGAACGCAGAGAAGAATTGAGTTCTATTTTATCCATAGATTGATAATAACAGCAGATTATCATCTTAAGATGTAGCACTTTATTACTTACAGACTACACTTTTTCTGTCCATATACATAATAACGACATGAAAAACTCTTCTTTGGCTATCTTCGGCTTCCAGATCTCTCAACACCACCACACCAGAAACAGCTAAAAATACTTTGCTTACCATAAATTATGATATTACAATACAACAAATGAAACTCAGCCAAAAAAATGTAAACCGATTGAATAGAATATATGATCTTTTCTATTAACACGAAAAGAGAAGAGAAGCAAACGAAGAAGAAAGACAAGGCCGAAGCAAAGCTCTCACTCATTCACACAACACCAACCAAAACAAAGGGGTCAAGAACGAGAAACCAAAAATAAAAACCTAAAATCTCAACTAGCAGCGGTAGTGCACAAGATGCATCGTAAACGACCCGATTGTTCATCTTCATCATCATCCTCATCCTCATCGTTTGCGTACCCATAACCGAAATCCTGTTCCCGGGATGTGTCTTTGCTGTCTTTTTGGGTAACGGAGTGCATGGAATCGGTTAGGCAGGTCATGTGGTAAGCGTGACAACAAAAGAAGACGATTACCGATACGTTCTGTATAGAGAAGGGGTCGAAACACATGCAGCATCTGGCGTCTCCTCTGGTTTTCGACTTTACTTCCATCCTCGTGCTTAGAGACCGTTCCGGTGCTTGGGAATTACTGTTTCCATCCCGATTTGCTCTCGCGTCGTCTCCTTGGCTGGTTAAGCAGACGGCGCGTCTTGCTTCTTTGTAATATTTGACCAATAAGTTTACGCAGTCAGCCTGCACATTGCAAAATAGGAAAACATGCAGAGTAGTTGAATACAATTAATGGTTAATATAAGGTTTTACGCATCAATAAGTACCCAAAGTTATCCTAAAAAAGCCCACTGCTAAAGTGACCCTGTACTTTTCTCCCTGAACGCTACGTGTCAGCTTTTGGTTGGTTTGATTTTTCAAATGTCATTTTTCTGATTTTTTCACCCCAACAGGAAGCTGACATGTGACGTCCAGATAGCAAAGTGGTGCACTTTTTGAAAGTTGAGAGAGTTACGAGGTTACTTCGAAAGTTCATGGAGCAGTGGGTATTTTTGGGACAAGTTCAGTTACCTACTGATGCATGAGCTCTTAAAATGACTTGAAAAGCAAGTGAATAAGAAGGTTAATACCTTAAGAATATCATTACACCCATGTCTAAGAGATGTTTCAGTTCTGTAATCGGTAATAATTTTGACTAGACGGTCCCTAAGCCTGAACAAGACATACAGAAAATTTGGAGCATTTCAACGTCACAATTTTAAAGAATAGCTAAAAAAATAGAAAGCATCATTGTAATCCATGTGAGCTTGCAGACATTTCCGTAAAAAAAATCTATGGACTTCCAGTAGTCTGTAACCTAAAGCTACCTCACATCTCCTTTCAGGTAAAAGTATATTCGGTATAACTTGATTTCGAGCAAAAGCCAAAGTGAAGCAGACACATGAAAACACTTGTTCCATAGAATATTCCATAGTAGTCAAGGCGCTGAGGCACACTCAAGGCGCAAGGCCGCGCCTTGAGCTTTTTGACCGCCTAGGGGCGCCTTGAGGCGCTCTAGGCGCAAAAATTAGCCTAAAACCCCTAAAGGCGCAAAGGCTCGCCCGAGAGCCTAGGCGCGCCTTTGACTACTATGGAATATTCTAATTTCAGTATAGAAATCCTTTAGCTTAAGTAATATGGAAACTTTGGAAAAACACTAGATCCTCAGATAAGACCACTTGATCTAAGAAAACTATAGAATGCAACAATATTATTAGTTTCAAATATATTCAGCAGTACCAGAATACAGAATAATGGAACTTCAGACTTGCATTCTATGAATTTTATTCTTCTATCATCCTAATCGTAGTCTAATTAAAGGACCTCAAGCCATCTGAAAATAAAACTAGTATCAATGCAATTTATGAATTGTGGTCGAATTCCAAAAATATCTAGCCTTCATATATGCATAATTTAGCTCAGCTTATGTAAATTGCAGAAATGGAAACAGAAGGATTGACTAAACTTGAAGCTGGAAACAAAAGTTTCATGGACAAGAGCTAAAACTTAGTATAGGCATACTCACCGAGGAATTTCCAATCCATTGGGTACTCTATTTACAATGTATAAAGGATCAAGATTGCCAACAGTATGCTCTAGCAACACCCCCACCATTTCAGGTTTGTTAAGACACTGTCTAATTAATTCCTCCCAAAGTTCATCATCATGCTGCATAGTTACAAATTCTACAGCCTGCATAAAAGTACAAAATATTTATAAGCAAATATACAAAAATCGTTGCAGACATAATAATGACTCTTTATGTAACAACTCAGATATAAAAAGAGAAAGTAATACCTCTTCAATATCTCCTAATTTGTTGATGATGACAGCCAACGCCTTTTTTGCATTTCCCATTCTTCCAAGTATGAATACTTGTTCCTTTAAAAGATCTCTTCTGACACAAATGTCATATGCCTGAAATTTGGTTCAAAGGGTCAAACCATGTGGTAAGAACAGAAATTACCTTTCATGACTAAAAAACAAAAGCAATTAACTGATCAAACCTTTTCAAGTGTGTAATGTTGGCTACTTCGAAGAAAAGGAAGAAGCATTTTCGGATCATAGTCTGCATAAAGCTCTACCTTCAGAAAATAGAAAATCAATGTAAGACATTTTAGCCAGTACATGCCTGCAGATCACATCTTCTGTGACATAATTCAGCAGCCAAAACTCAGCTTAGAAAGGAATCAGGGATAGTAAGGGTATATTTTGTGAATCAGATAAAAAATTCTTTCAGAAGTCTTAAATACTGAGTAATATATCACAGCATATTATGCATAAAAGATAAATTAGAAAGAAATGTTGTCAGGTTCTCACAAGTTTTAGAAGCTAACAGAGAAATGTCAAGGCAAGTCACAAAGCAGCTAAAGCAGAATAGACCTTAAGAGCCAGAATACAGAGTTAGATGATAGAAAATAGGTTGTTAGTAGCGAACTTGAAAACTGAGCCAGAGGTTCAGCTGACTAGCAAAATCATTCAATATGATTTAGCACAAATAAAGCTACGTATAGGAGGCAGTAAGCCATCAAACCGACATCTTAGGTTGATACTGGAGTATATCCATGTTATAATTTTCTCATGATTTAAATGAAAATGCCTGTAAGGGGTAAGCAATGGCTGGTTCGGCAAACATAACCAAATAAGCCTAAAAATAAAACCGATATTAGAATTAAAACTGAACCAAAATATAAAGTTTGGTTCAGTTAGTTTGTTTGTTTTCATACCAATAAAATTTAGGAAATGATACTTTATTTGGAAAATAACAAAGTACGATCTAAGATAAGTGATAACTTTGACAAAATTTTGAAATACATGTAAATGAATCAACCGCTTTATAGAATCTTCAATTATATGAAAGTAGGTAAGCACCAAGCACTTGTGCATATTTTTTGTTTGTAATGAAATCAAATAATCAAATATGAAGTTAATTACTCCCCCCAATTTTTTTAATTGTCTTTTTAATTAATGACTAATTAATCCTTTTACAGTTTTATGCTAAAATCTCTTCTTAACTACCAACTTATAATTTCATCAATACATAATATTTCTCCCAATTAATACAGGGGCAAATTAGAGAAAAATTGGTGAAAAATGAATTGGTATTTAACTTGACAATTAACAATTAAAAGCCTAAAGAGACAGCTAAAAAAATAAATTGGAAGGAGTATAATATATAAACAAAACCATGACAGATTTCAAAGCATAATGGATCCTATACGAAAATAAGTATACGTAAATGTTCGTCATAAATTAAAAAATGGAACTACGAAAAAGTCTTTGTACGAGGTCCATTTGGTTTTATTAAACCAAACCAACAAAATTACCGAAGATTAAACTAACCAATTAAACCGAATATATCTGAGTTGCATCAATTTGGTCAATTGTTTTAGTTTAGTTCAGTTTTTTCTCACCCTAATACCAATCCAAGCTGACGATAATCAATTATCCAAGGCACAAAATCACATATTGACCAGAATACCTGAGCTGTGAAGAAGCAATTACACTACATTGACAAAATAGCGCATCCAATTTATGCATTTGAAGAACATGCAAAACTAAATATTTGGAAGCAGATGATGACATTAAAAGACCTCTCATGAGATTTTATCAATGTTTTAAAAGGCGCTAGTCGGGCGGCTAGAGCCTCCGGGGACCTAGGCGGGGAGTAATCGAGGATTAATCGGGGCATAGACAGATTAGTATTATAAAATATTTGATATTTATTAATGAAATAGAATAATAAATTTAACTAACACATTTTTTTATATAATAAAATCAACAATTCATGTAGCAACATTTTTCTGGACTTTGGCAACACTTTCCAAGGCTTTGGTGACACTTTTCTAGGTTTTGGCGACACTTTCTGCCTTGATCACCCGATTATATAAAATTGTGGCGGTGTTCCAAGAAACCCGCCTAGGCGCCGCCTTGACCGCCTTTTAAAACAGATTTTATAAGCTTATCGCACTAATTTCAGTGCTAAGTTTACAGATTCTCTAGGATGACCCTTTATATCATTAATACCACTTTCTAAGTCAAATAAATTCTTAAGACACAGAAATTACAACAGAGATATTAAGAAGGTAATCAGAATCAGAAACGGTAGCTAAGTACCGGTTTTCTTTGTACCTGCATATCATGAAATTCCCTTCCAGCATCTGGACTTGCCTCAAATAATGAATGTAGATACAAATGCAAAAAATATCTTGAATCACATGTGTTTCTGGCAGCCAGCAATTGTGAGACAACTTCAGCTGGGGGAATTAAGTCTTTGGTTTGAATCAATAAAGGGACTGCACGCTTACAATCAAGCATCATCAGTTGAACAACCTGACGAAGACAATACAAAAATGAACAAATATACGTAAACCATTTTGTTTTTTTGCTTGACTGTAGCTTTCTGATGGAGAAGAGAGGGAAAGAAATAGATTACAAAAACAACAGCCATTCTGACTCAATTTGAATTCATACCTTTTCGCGAACTGCATCATGTAAATTGTGTTTTTCTATGAAATCAAATAGATCTGGCTTCATAAGCTGGAGGAAAAAGGAAAAATAAGTTACCAACACATACATATAAGAACAGTTAAAAATCAACATAAGGTATAAAATCAAGTTGTCTTTGAGCATCCCATCTAACAAGAACATAAGTGTGATAAAAAGAACTTACATCAGCATAAAGTGAAAAAGCTTTCTCATATTGGCCATCAACAACGTATAACTCTGCGAGTGCCTGATGTAAAGATCAAACTTCAATTTAAGACAGTGTGATTAGAATTTTAAGCCTTAAGGTTTCTTTGAAACCCTCTAACCTCTTTGAGTGCATCAGTCATGGAAGAGGTGTTTAGTTGAGGTTCTATAGCAGATATGACAGGTAATGCTGAATAAATCGCAGGTGGCCAAGACTTAACAGTTGATAATAGATCCTTATTAAAAGATGGATTGGTTGCCAGTGCTACAAGAGCAACCTATGTCATAAAAAAACAAGGAGATGCCTTGATTTACAAACTAGTACATCAAGAAAGAAAAAGAAAAAATGGAATGCACAAAATTTCGGTCAACCTCGTAAGCAGTATCACGCAGTCTTGGGTTTTCCGTTGGAATGTACGGAACCAAAATAGGAAGTTGGCGAAGATGAGCAAAATGGAAAACCCACCTACAGAAAAGGCAGTAGTTATAAACAAGGGATGTGGTGTCGGAACAATATGATTTAGGTTTTTCTTAAAGCTTTTTCTTACCTCTCCCATGCTGATGCAGATCCTTGTAATAATTTTGGACACAAAGATGCAGCTTCAGCATATTTCCTTTCCACAATCAAATGATCAAGATATCTAGAGCCCACCTGATCAAGCAAACAGAACAAATCAAGCTATAAGTGAACTGAAAATACATAGAAGCTCGAGAGGAAAAACAGGAAGATTAAGAACAAGACAAACAGAAAGACAACTAACTGAGAAGTTGGGATATACGATTTTAGATGAAACACACATGAATTAAGGAAAAAGAGTGCTAAATAAGGGCTTCTATTTGCAAGTTGCAACAAGAGAAAAATTATACCATAAGCATGCGATAAACAAAGTAGCTGAACACACCGAAATGGAGAAATGAAACAAAACAAGGATGTAAATATGTCCAAGCAAAAGGAAGAAATTGGAAGCAGAGAACGTGTGTAAGACTAAGCCCTTTCATTCAACTTATAGGATACAGCAAGATTTTCTCACTTTTCACCATTCATTAAACTGTGGCCCTTACTTGTGCAACAACACAGGCAAGAAACAAACTACATAAAGAAAGTCTTTCAACAATCACCTAGCAAATCAACTTCCCTGTCATTTTTTAATACCTAAAAGATCAAAAGCATCATTCACTGTTGTATTAAACCAGAAAAGTTAGGAAAATGTCCCAAATGAGACCATCCAATAAGCACAGCTCAATACCATCAAGCTTCTATTTAGCAAATTAGTGAATTACTTCTGGTGATGTTATGGAATAAGTATTCTTTTCTTAAAAGCTATAAACTTAAACTGAGATTTAAAATAATTAGCCATTTCTAGTAGTTATACATACCTAAGAGCTATCCCAAAAATAAAAATTGGTAAAATTATATGTCAACTAGTGTTTCCACCAGCATTGCACTACTGAGAGATAATTGGATTAGCACGGTATTATTATAAGGTAAAAACACTATGCATATTTCATATAGGAAGGAAACCATGTATACCTCATCAAGGAGTTCACTACGACCCTGGCCTGCTTCAACTGCCGCTAAAGCTTTTTCATGCCAGCCATGTTGTAAAAGCCATGCAATGTGATCTTCAGCATCCCTAAAAAAACTCATTTATGAACCAGCCACTCTAAATTAGTTCAATTAAAAGAAATGAACTCTATTGATTAGATAAATCCATGTAACAGTCAATTCTTGCCTTGGTTTTGCAATAACAACATCTTTCGGCGACACGATATAATACAATGGCTCGTCACCAGCAGCCCATTGACCACCAGCATAGCTGCTACCTATATTCAAATCAAAATAATAAGGCAACTATATAACTTTAGGTCCATCAACAAACAAAGAGTATCTACTTGAAAAGCAAACATGTTAACCTGAGAAAGGAGAATGAGCAAGGGAATAATCCTTTGCTTTGTAATGCTCAAAGCCATGCACAGGCAAGGCATCTGTTGCAAGTTCATCATTATTCCATGTAACTATACGTACTTCGGGTCTCTGTGCATTACCCTGCTTAAAATAGACTGAAGAAATTAGCAACCATCATAGCTCTCTGATATATGACAGTAAATTTTTAAGCATGTCGTCTACTAAAGGAAATTACTCCAGACTGAAAAATGAAAATATTAAAATAATGATTCCACTATGTTGTCTTAAACCAACAATGGACTAGGTTATTTTATTCATAAGAAACAGTGACCAGCAAAACTGTCAAATTTTATATAATAATGCTAGCAGAGCAGGCTTTCACAAATAGTAAAAGCATTACTGAAGCAACGAAATTAAAAATCATGAAACTGTACTATTCAACTTACGAACTATTCTTACATAAAAGTAACACAGGACAGGATCAGAGGGACAACCACTTGAAGAACAAAAATACCAAGCCAAACACTGATGTTGGAATAAAAGATCAAATGATGAAGGCAACATGCCAGGCAGCCCATAAAACCATTACAAATCATATGCACGCACAATAATCTCTTATTACAAATTATCTCATCATTGATAAAAAGAATTGGCTTGCCCAAAATCTTAGTTGACATTTGCAGCTTTCTAAACTGACAAGTTTTTACATCTCTTTTATTGACTTCAACAACTTAGTGATACTAGGTCAAATATCAAAGAGATACATTTTCTACATGGCAATAACAAAAATACCTGTCTGGATGGAATGTTGCTGCTAAATTCCTTCTCTCCATCTTCTTCTCCAGGAATATAAGCTAGAACAACCAAAGAATCACCAAAAGGAGCAATTCCTGAAATATAATAGCTGGTTTGAAAAGATGCAACAATATCCACCTTGTTCATACTAGCCACTGGAATGTTCCTATACGACCCATTGGTTCCTTTATGCTCATTTGCTCTTATTGATGCAATTTTTACAGATGTTCCCCAGCCAATTACCAAGAGAGAATCATCCTGAATATAATAGAAGCATCAAAATATAGGACATAAGTTAGATAACATGTTGGTGCTGATGATGCAATAAAAAGATAATGGATAAGAAAAATTGAAACAAAAAAAGGTTCAAATTATTTGGTCTCAAAGGAAATATGCCTTCACTAACCTGCCAAACCAAATGAGGAAGCAAGAGCTCAGGACGAGGACTTCCTCTTGGTCTTTCGATGAATGTTATACGCTGATCATTGGCAGCATCATAAACTTTCACACCTGCATCATTGGCCCAAGCAATGAGACTACTTCTCCACTTTACCGCATGTATTGGACCTTCACCAGAGTGTATAACCTAAGCAATCAATTACTTATCAAGATGATGAACAGAGCTTTATGCAACATTTGTAGATATTAAGGCCTCAAAGTGTGCTAATACAAACCTGGTCTCGATATCCCAGCCATTTTTTAGAGTTCAAATACAAATGACCAGCTAAACCACCAGCCACAAATCTTCGGGAAGGTTTTCTAGAATATTCAGGGTCCAAAGCAATGGCCTTCATTGGACGATGATAATCAAACTTCATTTTCTCATCAGTGAAAAGGCTATGTATTACAACAGATCCATCATCTGAACAACTTCCTATAAATTCACCTTCTATATCAAAGCTGAGGTCATTGACAGCAGCAGTATGGGCCGAAAATTCCTTCACCTGTGTAATTGAATAATGTCAGAATATCATTGTTCAAACAATCTTCCAGTTAAAAGCAAATATCATCAAACAGCAAACATTGTCAGCTGATAGAAATTTTTGTTCTCTAACTACTGTGTGGCTCAGATGTCCAAGACAGACTGACTGCACCTATCAATCCTCCTCACCATTTTCCGCCCACAAACACACACACCACAGGCAACAAAATTATTAATTAAAATGAAAAAAATAACTAGTAATTGATTGATGGAAAGCAACCTACAATTCATATTGAAAGTATATTGAGTTTAGTATAAAGCTTCAAAAGAAAGATAAAAGAGGTGATCTGGCATGGAATTTTACGGTATAATGATAAAAGACACGCTTACTTTTTTCCTCCATTTACTACTGAACTAGTAAAAGTCAAATACGACTTTTACAAGGGACAGAGACTTGCATGGACATGAGATCTACTAGTCTTTCACCAGAATTAAGGGACAGGGTGAGCGAATTCAAATGTTAAATGCTAATTTTCATTAAAAGGAAGCACCAAATTCAAGCAATGTGCTTATTTGATGGAGGAAAACTGAACCCATATAGTTGCTAAAGCTAAACTGGAGTTGAACGATTCAATCGAGTAACCAAACGGGTAGTTACTATTTATCATTGATACAACATCAATGTTGATACAGATGCTCCCCCTCATATAAGTTACCAATAAACTGTTTCTTTTTTACTCAATTAAACTCTAAATACCATCAACAAAATTTCGGAAAATTCATAAGAGCATCTTATTCATGCAATGTGCTCATTTGTAGGAAAAAAAACATTGAACTGAAATAGTCGGTCAAGCTAAAGTAGAGTTAAATACAGTAACCAAGCTGGAAATTATCATTAGTAGTTAATAAATACAACATCAATGTGATATTTCGATCCCCCATCTTGATTACTAAAAGATGTTTTCCTTGGCTTGATTCGGTGCTAACAATCATCGTTAACAACATGGACAAATTCATAACATGAAAAATACAGAAAAAAAATTAATATCTTGACGAGTAGCAGATTCAGAACGCATTTAGACCATAGACATATTCATAAAGTAAATATCCAATAATTGAATTCCATATATACGTTGATACGAAAGTATAAGGTATCGACAAGTACAAATATACTACTATATAGACTAGACAGAAGCTCAATTGGCTTAAAACAAAATTCGAATCCAAATTGAATCCAACAAGCTTCAATTGAATAAAACCACGACTGAAATTGATCATGACTCACCTGATTACCAAGAAAATCAAGGATATGGACAATTCCATCCAGCGTCCCAACAGCGATCATTCGCTCAGCAACAGCAATACAAGACGCTGCATCATTGGAAAGTAACGTAGGTACGCTTCCTCCCAATCTCTGATACTTAAGCCTCGGCTCTTCTTCTTCTTCTTCTTCCTCTTCTTGCTCCTCCTCTTCCTCTTCTTCTTCTCCGTCCTCTTCCCGCTCGTCGTCGCCTTCGACGCCGTTCTCTGACGGAATCGGAGCCATTTGCAGAATAATGCGATTCGTTCCGGCCAGCAAAGGGAAAAGATGAATTATAAAAGTAGATAGAGAGAGATCTGTTTGGAATTGGGCTTAATTTAATGTGTTTCTGGTTAAAAAGGTAAAAGAAAAAAAATTATTAATTAACAAAGAAACAAAGGAGTAATGACAGAGGTGAAAAGTGACACGTGTCTATGTGTTACTCTTTGTGTATGGGAGCTTTCTTTGATTTGATTGGGCTGTACATACTTTCCTATTCTTTTCGGTCTCTGAATTCAATTATCCTTTTTATTTCTATCTTCTTTTTTAAAAATAATTGAGATTCGAGTAATTAATTTCGATCAAGAAACTCAACAAGCATTTTGAAAGATTGGTCAGCAAAGTGGCTTCAGACTCCAATTTTCAGAGCTTAAGGCCTATTTTACTCGAATAATAATGATGGCAATAAAACTCAAAAGTTAAGAGTGATTAGATTGGTCTCATCAGTGTTGTTTTTTGGATGCTTAAGTTAGTAAAGAATGGAGTGCAAGTTTTGCACTTTTAATACCTATATTATAATTTGTATAGTTTGCATATTAATCTTTAGTTATTAGTATATTTTTTTATTAGGCTAGATTATCTATATCTGACTTTAGAACTTAGTTTATGCTTGTCAACATAAAGTGCAATCAATATGAATATGTAAATAACCGAAGTTCCACTAGGGAGACTACATTTTGAGTTTATTTTATAGCAAGATCCGGATACGTGCTCGTTGCTCACAAGACTGTCCATGCTTACCTGGACGGAGACTAAATGTATTGGATTTTATCTTTGACCAACTTAACTAAAAGAATTTGTGAAAAATGTCTGCTCAACCATATCAAGGATTACTACTATCTAGTGTTTTAAAAAGCGGTAAACGCCAGTTGGGTGGTCGAAGATAAATAGGGATTTAGGTGGGGATTAATCGGAACCTAGGCAGACTCAAACATTGATCGACTAGATTTAGGCGCTAGGCATAGTCGCAGACTTAGAAATAGGGTTTAGGCGGGGACCTTTAAAAAAATTTTATAATCATATTTATTTTTTTTTCAATCGAAGATAGTATTATGTATCAAATGTAATGATGAAATGTATAGATTTTGAAAAATATGTATTAATAAAAGCTAATTATTGTAAGACCAAATGAAAGCTCCGGAAACCTGATTGATAACTTTTTTTATGCTTTTCAGGTCTAGTCAATTAATTTAAAAGTCATCAAATAAACAACATTACGGTCTATTATTGTGTGAACCACGACAAGCCAGTTATTGCATTGACTAGTCGGAAGCTTTGGTCACCATATTCTTTTATATTTTGT
>CATIWQ010093528.1:0-12422 GCA_949673415.1 Euphorbia schlechtendalii | reverse complement strand
ATATGTTTGTTTTTCAATAGACGAACGATCACATGTGATATGTATGATATAAATATGTGTGTTATAACTTTTGTTGACATAAGTTAATAAAAAAAAAATTATTACTATGATTAGTATTCTGTTTTTACAGTATAGGGTAAGGGTTGTTTCAATACCTAAAGTACTTAACCATATGCCAAATTTCACCGCTCTTAACTTAATAATACATGTCAATGTGTTCTTGAACGTCTGCAAAATTTGTCTGATGAATTTATGAAGTTTTTAACTATATTGTGTTCAAATACCTCTTTTTTAAGTTGAACACAATATAGTTGAATAGTCCAAAAAAATGTAATACAAATTATTAGATTGGGTACATAAAGCTAAGTGTTTGACTATTCAACTTGGGGAAAAGAACATCAAGCAAGAGCTGGATGAAACTAATGGTTCCGGTTAGGGCTCTAATCGAGAGTTGAACCGATCCGAGTTTTGGTATATTTGTGTTTGTTTGTTTCATTTTTAAACGAACACGAGCTGAACTTGAATTCAAGTTCAAAATTTTGTTTGTTTTCGTTTATTTAAGTGTTCGTTTGTTCGCAAGCTGTTCACGAACAACTCATTTTTTGTTAGTTTTTTTCGAACAATTTCGTTTATTTTGTTCGCGAACAACATTGTCAATTCAATTATTAATTTAAAATGTACATAAACTTATTTTTATATTATTAGTTTACTTTTATATAGGAATACTTTATTTTAAATTATATAAAATTTAATTATTGATATGTAACAATAATGATCGAGCTAATTCATTTATCGAATCAGTTCATAAATTTACTCGCGAATCTCTAATTGAGTTTGTTCACGAGTTAACGAAACAAACTTTAACTTGTTCATGTTCAGTTCGTTACAATTCGAACCATAAAATCAGCTCATGAATTGTTCATTTATAAATCGAGTAGTGCCGAGTCGAGTTTTTATCGAGGCGAACACCGAGCTATTCACGAACAACTTGGCTTATTTCCGGCCCTAAATCAGGCTTTCCATTCTTCACATACTCCAGTACAATATCTCTCCTCGTCTTTCACTAACAGCATAAAAAAGGATGTTCTTTAAAATGCACTTTCAATATACTTATCTTGATCAACACAACTAAAATTTTACATCAAAAAATCTGTTGAATATCTAAAGCAATTCAGCAATCATGGATTCATGATATAAAATTCGTGATGTTCAACATTGCATGTTTATATCTATTTCATATAAATACACAAAAACGTCTACTGCTCTACATAATCTGAAAACTGATAAAAAGGACCAAAGAATCAAATGAACAGCTAAATTGAACATCATATTTACCAGAGTGCCGTTTGGAGGCTTGGAATCACCGGAATTACTCGTAGACTCATCCTTGGAAGAATCATAAGCTTTAATTTTCAAGCCAAACCTTCCAGCTTTAAGACTGAACTTCGTATTTCTAGGGAAATTATTGAAGGACGGCCAGATAGAAGAATATAAGAATATAATTTAGGAGCAAAAAAGGAGAGTTTGACTGTCAATGAGTTCATTTGAGCTAAATCACTAGAATTTGTCAATCGATGTTCACAATAGGGAACGAACTAAAAAATAAAAATAAAATGCTAATAATGTATAAATGCCATTAACAGATAGCAATTGCAGAAAAATCTACCGGAGTTGCCGGAGATGAGGATTTGTTTTCGGGAAAATTGGATTTCAGCTGGATCGGTGAGTCTGTGCGTATCTTACGATCTAACGGCTCAGATTGACTCATTTGGTATGCTACATTATGTCTTCGTTTTATATTGTTATAATTTAAAGGAATTAACAAATCCAAACGATAAAAGACAGTTTGGCCGAGTGGTCTAAGGCGCCAGATTTAGGCTCTGGTCCGAAAGGGCGTGGGTTCAAATCCCACAGCTGTCATTTTTAATTACAAATTTTCAATCTTTCTGGATTCTCTTTATATTCATCTATGTGTTTTCAGTTATGATTTATGAATGCATCATTTTCTAACAAAAATTTTTTTTACTCATTTATGTGCGCGAATGGTAAAATTTGTTTTCTTATAGCTTTTGTGCATAAAATTCTGTTATTAAACAACAAACAATAATAATAGTTTATACATTTATTCTTATTTGCGAGGATGAGATCATAAGAATTATTTAGTTTGTAATTTATTTATATGTACATGTTCAAAAAACCGAAAATCAATTAACCATATTTACAATTAGAGCTAAAAACACTATAATACATATGTTATAATACCTTACTCAATGATTAAAATTTTATTAGTTTGAGCTTACCAAACAGAAATTATAACAAGAAAGTTTATTCTCTTAACAAACTTCATAAAAGAAGAACACGAGGATGATTTATAGTGTATTTAAAATACGATTTCTTTTCTTCCACTCTTTTATATGCTTTTTGTATAAATTGAAACCCAATCACAATTTGTAATGAAAGCAAGAGCCCCATTGTGGAACTATGATTTCCCTCACATAATGATTATTTTGCTTTAAATATTTTTAAGGTAAAATTTGCCTTACTTTTCATAAATGCTATTAATTTGTGAGGTCATCATTTTAGTAAATGATCCTTTTGTTTGGAATAAACGTGGAATGATTTTTTGAATAGCATATTTGCGTTCCAATGTGGGAATTAAGTGTATATAAATGTTAATATTCTACGAGATATGATGGAAATACTAGTTCACGGTTGGAGGAAATTTTATTCATGTGAATGGCGAATGAAATATATAATTTATTGTAATTAAATTTTTTATTGTCAGGTTGTCACCGATTGGTTTGAATTGACTTTCACTGACATACTGATGTTGGAGTTCTCTTCCTCCACTTTAAGGGTTTGCCTGGATGGGGTAATATGAAAGGAAGGTAAAGGAAAGAAATCAAATTCTCTTACTTGGGAAGAAGAATTTTAAAATTTGAAAGGATTTAAGGGAAGTTCACTTCCCTTCACTTTCCCCAATTACAATTCCACCAAAATGGTGGAATTTGAGGGGAAGATTAGTTAATTTATAATTTTATCTTTATTTTTTCAATTTATTTTTAATTATTTTAAATTATAAAGGATGTTTAAGTAATTTTCATATCATTTTACTTCAAGATTCCAACTCATCCTCCCAAACACCATATTTATCCATTCTTTATGTTTCAATTAAATACTCTCCCTCACCTTCCTATCCTTTCACTTCCTTTCCCTTATAATTTCACTAACACTTGCTTCCAAGCAAAGCCTAAATGTTGCAGTTAGTTATGACTTCCTCATTTTAAAATGTATCATACTGAGTGATAAATTAGAATTATTTGAAATACTTTAGATTGTGATATAATCATTTTAGTCTGCATGGCTAATTCAATCTCAGATTATTATTTTTTTAACTTGGAACATTTTGCTATCAATTTTTATGAGTTTATAATACATGTCGTGTAATGCAGTATCACAAGTTATAAAACATCATTTTTTGGCAAAGTTCAAGCATGACATCTAGTCTTTAAATGACTAAGCAATAATTAAGCTAATGTCATCATTCATTCAATACAATTTATTATATACAATATTTTTGATTTCAACATCAATATGGATTAAATTTCAAAACATTAAACTTACCAATAATATCCTTTTAAGCTATAAAACATTAGATTAGCATTTAAAATAGGCAATATAATTTATTAAGCAAACCAATTTTAGTTTTCAATTTGTATAAATATATATTTAATAGGGTTATCTGCAACCATCAAATTAGACCAAATCAATCCGAATCTCATGCTAATTATACAAATTAATAAAATGAATGGAAGGTTAAAATTTGTTTGTATGTAGTCCAACAATTTATTTCATTGTTCAACAATAATTTGATTCATAAATAGAAAAACACAAATAAAGAAAATGCCACCGTGGCGCTGAGATTAAATCTAAACCAATCAGAAACAAGAGAATGAAAGAAGAAACTTTTTTACGTTGGTCAATGACAAGTATCTACCGCTTCTCCTCCCTTTCATTTTTATAATTAAAATCCGGTACTGCCGTTCGCTTTCACTACAATTTCCCTCCCATCTCTCATTTCATATCGCCGGCGATTTCGCTCTCGCCCCGCGACAATCGACGTTGTAGTTCATCTCCGCAGTTTTATTCCACGACGCCGTATTTGCTTTCTCCCTCCTCCTGCCAATGCTGGACTCGTAGCAGAAGCAGATTGAGGTTTGTTCCAAGTCCTCCACATTTCTTCATTAGATGGCTTCGCATAGGAGGCGTCAGAACTATGACAGCCGCCTCCGGTCTACGCTTCCTCTGATATCTGCGGTCTCCGGAGTTCTTCTCATTTTCTTTGGTCTCATCTCGATTTTCGCTCCCTCTCCTATTGTTTCTGATCATTTTCACCGCCCTCGTGAAGATTATTCGGTATATACAATCTATTACTTATCTCGCTCTTTCTTCTGTCCTGCATTTTTCGTATATTTATAAGTTTGTGGACCTGAAAGTTGGGAATTATGATTTGATATCATCTTGCTTACTCATCTTTTACAGTGTTCTGTTTTGTTCAGACAAATGCCGGAGGTGAAGTTGTGGAAGGAAAATCAGTATTCCGTGTGCCGGTATCCTGAAAAATTTCCTTTCGTCGAAGGATTTTTTTTATCATTAGCTGATTTTGGATGAGTAATGAAATGTTTGACATGATTTATGCATGTATTTTTGGATTAGAGAGGTGGCGGAAGATCAGATCGCGATATTTGGACCTCAATGAATTCAAAATTCTTTTTTGGATGCAGTAACGCCAGCAACAATTTCGCAAGTAATCACCGAACTCTCTCTTTGAATTTTGCATTCCATTTCTTCTTATAGTTATGCAAATGGCGAATTTAGCACTTACAAAATTAAAGCATCATTTTGAGTTGATTGTCCACAAGTTAATCATCTTTATTTGCTTTGGAATTGAACCTTTTTTTGGAGCTGACATATGTTCGTTCATCTTTTTTAGATGCTGACAAGATTACTAAACATGATCGGTATTTGCTGATTGCAACTAGTGGAGGCCTGAACCAACAAAGAACGGGGGTAAATTTCTGAGACTTTGTGTACTATCTAATGATTTTTATGTTATCACAAACAGTCAAATCAGGATTCAAACTTCTTCTTGTTGATTTTTAGCAGATTTGACTGCTTATTTTTATTGGTCTGAATTATTTCGTGATAATCTTAGCTTGGTGTACATGTATGTGATGTTACCCCATTTTGGCTGCCCATTACCGTGGCTAAAATTTTGAGTTATTTGGATGAATCAGTAACGAACGCTGCACTTAAATTCTTGAACTATTAAAGAACAGAAAATAAAATTTTTTACTTATAACTTGAAAACTAACATGCCATTCAGTATGGTTTTATAATGGTATAGCTTCAGCTTATATCTGATGAAAGAGCTAAAGGTATCAATAGTTTTATTCGTAAACAATAAGTTATAGTGTGAAAGCCTGAAATGTTTAAAATTGTGATAGGATTTGCATCCGTTCATGATTAATGGTGAAGCAGTTTTCTTTCAAGGATGACATTGCGATACAAATTTGGTTTATGACTTTCAACGATTAGGATGCTTAACCCATGTTTTCTATTGTCCTGCTTCAATTTTTTGCACAACATTGGTTTGAGCAGTCTCTACATTTGCCTCAAGGCTTTATTGTGCATTTGTGCTCCTTACAGATCACTGATGCTGTTGTTGCTGCTCGTATTTTAAATGCTACCCTTGTTGTTCCGAATCTGGACACAAAATCCTTTTGGAAAGATGCGAGGTTAGTTTTGAAATAAAGCTGCCAGAGTGTTTGAAACTCAAGCTTTTGTTGTCTTGTGTGGCTAGATCAATCATCACCATGGTCCTTACAATGCGATTTGAATGATATTTTGTATCTTTGCTTGTTGCAGTAATTTTTCAGAAATCTTTGATGTGGATTGGTTCTTATCTTCTCTTTCAAATGATGTCAAAATCATTAAAAATCTCCCCACGAAGGGAGGGAAAACATGGACTTACCGTAACATGCGTGTTCCAAGGAAGTGTAGTGAGAAATGTTATCAGAATCGTGTGTTACCTGTTCTTTTGAAAAGGCATGTAAGTTTCAGTTATCCCTCTGATTTTCCTTTTATGGTAAACTTTCACAGTGATTTACAAATTTGCATGTTCATTGCTTACCAGCTTAGCATTAACCTAAGGACACTTAAATGAAAAGGGTATAATTTTACACAATGTGATTGCAAACATGTCACATTAGATAAAAGTTGTAAAAGCAATATTAAACTGTGTCATATTTAAGGGATATGATTGGCATATCAGAATATAATTATTAGCTCTGGCAATGAAAATTGAAATATTTATAAAAAAACTCTTGATATATGGCTGGTTAATGAACATTTGAATACTTTTGTGATATTATTACTTCAATGCATACACCAAGCAAAAGTGTAACTACAATTTTTTTTATAGAAGAAACTTCTTGCTAAGAATGTTAATATTGGCTATAATTATTGAATAGAAGAGTGAGAGCATGTACATATTATTAGAAAACAATAATTTTACTTTATTTTCAGGAATTTATTATCTCAGTGTGTTTTTCATAGGAATTGTTTGTTCACTGATTATTTCATGCATATAGACTAAAAAGTGTTCTTCAAGGTTTCTGAAATTATATTACTATGAGAATATTGAAAAAGGTTTTTGAAGTTCATGAAATGTTTGTCTCTGGAGTTTTATAAAGGCTTCAGTTTCCGGAATGGTCTTCCATATTGGAATGTCGCCTTTTTATTAGGCAAAAATGTATGTTGGTCTGACCATTGATGGAATTCAGATGATTAGATGAGCAAGTGGCGATCACAGCTCATGATTATGGTTAGATTTGACAACTTAGAGGTTAAAAGGGTATGTCTAGCAATAAATATTTATGGTGGTGAATTTGATCTCACAACAAGTGGCAATCCTTGCTATTTGATACAGTTGCGAATTCATGATTTTTGGCAGCAAAATAGATAAAGATAAATCATAAACAACCGGATGCTAGAGCCAATGTTATATTTTTTGGGTAGAGTGCTTGGATGGAGTCAAGCACAAGTTCCCCACATACCTCAATGGAAGGTGTACCATTTGAACTTTTTGTGGTATATTGCTAACCTTTATAGGAATGCATTTGGCCATACCTTTTATATGGTAGTAGACATATTCTTGTTTTGGATGGTTTTGGCTGTTAGATTGCATTAACGGTTAACAAGATGTTTGATAAATAATATATATTTTATATTGACGGCTTCATTTGCATTTAAGTTATCTTATTGCTTTTCACTTTATTCTTTGCTCTGATATGAATGATATTGATAATTGAATGTGATGGCATTTTTAAAAATGATTAACTCAATACATCTGTTGTAGATAAAGTGTGCCTTCATTCTCTTCTCAAAAAGACTTCCATTATTTAAAACTAAAATTGGGAGACTTTGTCCATGACAGGCTATCCAGCTCACAAAATTCGATTACAGGCTTTCAAACAAGTTGAAGACTCAGTTACAAAAGTTAAGATGTAGGGTTAACTACCATGCTTTGAAGTTCACTGATCCTATTAGTGAAATGGGGAAAATATTAGTGCAGAGGATGAGGATGAAAAGCAAACACTTTATTGCCTTGCACCTGAGGTATTTTGATTTTTATTAAGAGCTGTGATATTATGTGGTTTACTATGTAATTGAAGTGTGTGGTGGTTGCCTTATTCTACGCATATGCTTGTCCGTGTATAAGAGAACGTATTGTCAAGTTGTTACTAGACATAATATTTTGATCTTGTGTTCACATTCTGAGCCTTAGGTTTGACCATCTACCTTTTTGTGGGAAAACATATCCTCTGTCCATTTTATGGACTTCTTGATGCCCTGGCTTTGTGGTTGTGCACACTTTTGGTTCAAAGTATAAGTAATTGAAATAAAATGACAATTTTATTACAGACTTGTGACTATCTTTCAGAGGCTGTGAGAAGTTGAACATGTAATAAACCCTGTATTCAGCTTTTCCAATAGAGAAAATAACTCAATCCTCATATTTTAATGCTAAACAAATCAACAGAGAAGAAAAAATGATGAATGAAAACTAGAACTACAAAATCAGGCTTAAGCATGCAGAGAGCTCACTCTTCTCTCTACGCTGAAGAGCCTTTTCACTGAGCAGTAGTTACCAAAACTTGCCTTTTTAAGCATTAAGCATTAAGCATCCTCTTTTTACTCATATATAATTTAAGCATTCTTATAGTCTGCCAGCTCAGACTTCGGTTGCACCAAAAGTAACCAACTTCACTTATCTGCCTCCAAATTCCTTTTGTATCCCTGAGTACTCTGCTTCTGCTTGTGTACATTATCTTGCATGGCCTTTGGGCCTGATGAATTTTGATCCAATATTGACTAATAGAGGTCATAGCTTGTTCTCTATCATTTTTACATGTGAGGTTACCATTGAAATCTAATGGTAGGGTAATAAGCCAAAGTTTTGACTGTGCATGAACAAAATGAACTGTTATCAGTGTTAAGTTCATCACATTTTAACTACAACCAAAGACTTATTCTAGAAGCTAAACATTTCTCTTGCAAGTGTTGTTTCTTAATGCAACTAATTGTCTCTTCTCACAGGTTTGAGCCTGATATGTTGGCTTTCTCAGGATGCTATTATGGTGGTGGCGAACAGGAAAGGGAAGAACTAGCCTCCATACGAAGGAGGTGGAAAAATTTGCATGTATAGCTCTACTTATTCATTTTGAAAAATTTCGTTATTCAAACAAAATACATATTTGATTTTCAGAGTAATTAGATAACAGAACGAAATTTTGACTGTGCTTGACTGCTTGATATCATCTGCTACAAGTTAATACCAAGTATATGGAACATTTTCTTCTATCCTATATGTCATATGGATGTTCATTTGTTGCTAGTTATTATGTCTGATATCAGTCATCACATCTACTGTTGGATAAATCAATGAATATTTTTAAGAAAATTAATTAATCAGAGATAAATGCTGACTCGGAGTACTGAATAATATTTAAGTTCTTTCATTCAATGTGGGAAGACGAAGATTTGATTTAACGTCTGTTAGTTTTAGTTGGTTTGGTTATCTTTGTTGACTCTAGAAGATCAACTGATTTGATTTACTCTTTAAAATTTACACAGATAAAAGACCCTGATAAAGGAAGGAGGCAAGGAAGATGCCCCCTCACCCCGAGGGAAGTTGGTCTCATGTTGAGAGCACTGGGTTACGGCAGTGATGTCAATATATACGTGGCCTCTGGAGAAGTATATCGAGCTGGAGAATCACTGGCTCCCCTGAAGGCTCTCTTCCCAAACTTCTACACGAAAGAAACAATCGCCAGCAAGGAGGAGTTGAAACCATTCTCTCCGTTTTCTTCCCGAATGGCTGCGCTTGATTTCATTGTTTGCGATCAAAGTGATGTGTTTGTTACCAACAACAATGGTAATATGGCTAGAATATTAGCTGGCCGGAGGTAATTTTTCTTGGTGTTTTTATCTTCTTTGTTTAGTTGTATCATTCCTGCCACTAGTGAATAATGTTTTAATTGTATCCATAAACTGTAGGAAATATTACGGGCACAAGCCTACCATTAGGCCAAATGCCAGAAAGCTTTTTCAGCTGTTCTCAAGTGAAGGTAACATGACTTGGGACGCATTTGCATCTATAGTCCGTAGCTATCAAAGGGGCTTCATGGGGGAGCCTAACGAAGTTAAGCCAGGTAGGGGAGAGTTCCACGAGAACCCACACTCCTGCATATGTGAAGCTTCTGAGGGCAAGGCTAGCAAAATTGCCGAACCTAGAAAGTTAAGTAAGGGGTTCAATACAACCTCAGACAACAATGAATCAAACGTAGACGATGATCAGGATATGCCTGACTCTGATGATGACGGAGATAGCCCTCAAGAGGTCAATCCACTCGATAGCGACGGTGTGGAATATGACGGAGTAAATACAGATGAACACGAAGTAGATGAGATAGTTTCAGACTGAATAAGTTTTGACATTAGTTAAAAATGTCATGTATACGATATTCCTAGACTAGACTTGGAAGAAAGCATGTGCTTTAAAGTAGTAGGGAGAGCATATCCCCGACTATTTTAGGCATGATCGTTGGAGGTGGATATTTATTTTTTCAGACGTCTGCTGCTTATGCTGTATATGTTCAAGAGCCGGAGACGATTTTCGGAAACGAAACTGTATGTGTAGCTTGGAGAAAATGATTTAGCTTAGGCTTCTTTTCTTTTGTACATTGAAATACAAGTATTAGTAGAGATAGGAGTGGGAGCACAAATAGGTTGAAATTTTGTTTATATTGATGTAATTTTCTTTGTCTTTTTTTGTTTTCGTTTCCAAAACTTTTCAGGTTTTGGCATAACTGTCCAGCAAAATTAGTTTTCCTGGATAGCAGGAAACTGTGTATTAATAGTATCTGTGAAATTCAGGATTTTTGTTATGTACAAGTTGTATATTGAATATTGGAAAAAAGATGCATTATATTTAGGGAAATTGCTACATAGGTAGGGTTTTTGGAAAGTATTTACAATTTACTTCGCAATTACGTATTTGCATTATATAACCTTTTGTAAGTTTTGATTTTTCTTCAACATGTTCTCTCTAACAATTCTCTCTTCTTTGCTTCCATTCTCTCTGCGTCAATCCTCTATTTAACAATTTTCTCTGCAACAATCATTATTTTAAAAATTCCCGTCTATGCGCTATATTGAGGATCGTCATCCGACTGTGCCTAGCTGTTAAAATCCGCCGACTAACGCCTAGGCCCCGACTAGGTCTCTAAAGGTTCCGGCTGCCCGACTAACGCCTAACGCTTTTCAAAACACTGGCAACATTTCTCTTTTCTAAGTTTCGATCTTCAATATGTTTATCTTGCTTTTGATCTTGCGGTTTCTCTCTCCAAAGTTATTTTCGATTTACAATCAGGTATAAGAAAACGTTCCTGAAATATTATATTAAAAAAATTAGTAAAAATATTAATTTATTCTTTTAAGGGTATAATAAAAAAAGACTTGGGGTGCCAAATACAATTTTATCAATTTTTTTTGTGAATTTTAATTCTGTTGATGCATGTGATGTCCAAAATACTTCGTTCGACTGGATTATGTAAACCTACAAAACAATGTTTGGCCAAAAATTCGACGTTAGCACTCCGACGATCAAGTTAGCCTCAAGAATGAAGTAGAAGAGAGTAACAAGAGGGAATATGGGAAATAGTGGGGTTTATAAAGGGTTTTATTGCACAAGTGGCGAGTGGGACCCACCTGTTTGCACTTTGTTGGTTGGTAGTCTACCACAAGAGGAGCGTGTCCAATGGGGGTCTGCTGTACAAGTTAGGGCTGACGGAGCTACCCTATAAATTTAACATGGCCGAAGCCTAGGAAAGGTGCAAATGACGTGGCGTCTCCTCCTCCAAGTGTATATCTCCAGCGGTCCTCGTGGGCTTATGATGCCATTCTGCTTTTGCCCATGTCTTCTTGACATGGCCGTAGGGTTCTCTCTATTCAAGCGACGTGGTTTCTCCTCTATCAATTATTTAATGCGGTTTAGTGAAGGAATGGATCGGCCTTGGTAGGGAGGCCGACGACTGGTTTCGACCCAACTACACTTATACATCATTTGCTGTTATCAGCATGTGTCTTAAAAGATCACATGACTTTCATGTACTACAATTTTACCCAAAACTTACAAAATTTGAGTGTTTTCTACGTGATTAATTTGAAGAAATGGTATAATATAGATTTCAAAATTGAAGGGAATTGTCATCGAAAACATAATTGAGTCGGCGGAATTACCGGTTAAAATTTTCTCGAATTCGAATAGGATCTTCTCAAGAACCATTGATAATGTTTCAAAAGGATTTAATTTTAATCAAATAAAAACTTACTTGATAGTCTCTTTAAGAGACGGATGCCATAAAAACTCTCAAATGGAAGCTCTAAAGTGGAAGCTCTCCAATCTCACATGCACAAACTCCTATCGAACCGGGACCGGTGCTAGCCGAGTGGACGAAGAACAAGAGATAAAACTCAAAAAATAATCAAATCCCCAAAACCCCAAAAATTGATGGCCGCACTCACCAAATATATATTAGCAGCCATTCACGTTTTTATTGGTTTTGTATATGATTTTTTTTATTTTAATTTTGTATATATCCTAATTACTAATTAGGTTTAGATTAATTCTAATTATAAATCGGTCCCTTTAAATTTGTAATTTAATAATTAAACCCTTAAGTTTAATTCCTTAAACAAATTCAAATGCCATGTTTTATAATTTACAAATTAACCTTATGGACAAAATTAAAACTTTACATTTAATCAAATTGAATGTCATACTATATATTAATTCA
>CATIWQ010093517.1:0-48168 GCA_949673415.1 Euphorbia schlechtendalii | reverse complement strand
TATAGATATACATGTACATATGTACATGTACATGTACATATGTACATGTACATATGTACATATGTACATGTATATATATATATATGTATATATAGATATATATATGTATATATGTATATATGTATATATGTGTATATATGTGTGTGTGTGTGTATATATATATATATAAGATTTCAAACGAAAGTTATGAGAAAAATCAATAGATCAAGAAATGATGTGAATAGTCTAATAGTTAGAATTTGAGATGCCTAGACGTTTCAGGTCTTTACCACATACGAGATGAGTTCGATGTAAATTTTTCTTTGTATTTAAAAATTTAAGGGTAACTGTGCAAACCTTTAAAAAATTGAATGTTAAAAAAAATTAAACATTATTTATGATTATTTAACAAAAGAGTAAGTTTTTCAGATACAGCTACATCTAACATTAAATTGATTACATATAAGTATAATTTAACTTTTTATGATGATGAATAAGATGAAAAAAAAATTTGTGTAATTTATATAGAATTAAGAGTTGTAATTTGGTATTTCGAAGACTATGATTAGAAGGGGGTGGATTGACCATTGAGCAATAGACAAGAAATTTTCACATGAGACCAAGTCAAGTGGCATTTAATTAGTGAAACAATTCTGATTAATTAAAAGTCAAATAGCCAATACCCACTCTATAAGAAAAAAAGTTGCATTTTCACTTCTTTACCTTTTCTAAATTTGATTTATATATTATTATCTAATATATTATAAGACAAAAAGTATAATGTAAATCGAAACCTGATAGAAACGTAGGTTTTGTCCCTTTACCTGGTATTTAGTTGTTAAGTGTGAAACAAGTTAATAATATTTTCTTTTTAATAAAAGGGAGTGGGAGTGAACTATGCATTAACAACATTTATATTTCGATATTGTGGTTCCTATTTATTTGCTTAAATTTTTTGGTTTCATACGTATACAGTAGCAACACCAGATAGAATATCTTTGTCAAGTACTTGAGGGTTCATATCTTAACATTTTTATAAGCTTTAAATTTGAATTTATGATGAATGAATTTGTAACAGTTAGCATTATCATTGTTGTTGTCGTTGAACATGTTTGGTCCGCCCGTAAACGGTTCAATCAGATTGAATGAATAGATCCATTTAAGGTAATTAATTAGACTGTATGACAGAATAGATAAGTTTGATCAGACCCTATCGCAATTAATTTCTCCATAAGAGCTTATTCACAATTTCCAATTTTTTTCCTCTACAAATCCGTGTTTATAGAATAAAATGGATGATGAAGATATCATTTTTCTGTCTACCGGATTTTCCTCTACGACGGTGAAATCTGCAAATTATTGGTTTTTGATATTCCAACGCTGTATAAGTTGTGGAAATCAATTGATCCAATATTGTGATTCAAAATTGACTTGGCATCTATTCCAGTGTTCTTCGATCTCCAAGGACGAAAAATGAAAGTATTAACCATTCTACTTTCGATTTTCCTTCAATTATCACCATTATATTCTTAATATATGTATGTATGTATGTATGTATGTATGTATGTATGTATGTATGTATGTATGTATGTATGTATGTACGTACGTACATATACATACACACACACACACACAAGTGTGTTTGTGCTCGCGTGCGCGTGTGTGTTGTGAGTTCTAAAGATCTCAATTATGAGCCACACACGACTGAAGTAGGGTGGAGATTTTTCTATACATTTTTGTAAGTATCTAAGTCCTTGATTGATGGTTTATTGAAATGCAGAACGATATAATATGATTTTTTAAAAATATTCTTATTTGCATATATATTATGATATGATTTGATTTTATGAAATTCTTTTGGAAATAATAGAAAATTATGGGAAACTATCAAATATATGGTTCAAATTTCACGATTCTTGGAATCATGAAAAAAAACTACATCATAAAAAATGATACAAAATTTTAAAAGTCTAATATGTAATTATCACTTCCCGTAAACGCCACATGTCACCTTCTAGTTGGAGAGAGAAAAATAAAGAAAATGATATATTGAAAAGTCAAACCAACTAGTTGAAGTTGGCATATAATGTTAATATGGAAAACTAATGCACTTTTCAAAGTTCAAGGAGGCAAACTTGTGCACTTTTACAAGTTGAAGGGTGATAATGACCTTATGAAAGTTTACGAGATAGTAGGAAAAATGCACCGATTTCAGAAGGCTAATGAGTATTGCTCTAAAATTTAATTTAGTACAAAAAAAAAACATCAACCAAGAAAGAGCTTAATAGTTTACCTTCAATCAATTGTTATATTATTTAAAAGTGTTAGAAATGTGTTGGACCCAATGGGGTGATTAAAAAATTCAGAGAGGAGGGTGAACGACTCTTTTTCGAATTACTCACAGTCCTCGGAGGCTATTGCGAAATTTGCTTACGATGCTACTTCTTAGGAAAAGCTTAGTTAATTAAGTTTCTTTAGAAGCTATCCTTAGACATAGTCTATTTTAGTTTACTTAACTTGTAGTTTATAAATGTGATTTTAACAAAATAAAAATCAGAGTAAAGAAATTGCAAACACTATATTTTTATATTGGTTTAGCCTTTGCCTAATCTTGTACTTGGAATCGCTGCCCAAGATTATTCACTATCGATTCTCATTAGGGTGGAGAATAATCTGCTACAATGCTGATTCCGTGATTTAAGTACCGTCTAATAATCTACAGCTTCGGAGCTTTACCAGTATAAAAGTACCCTCCAATTGTATCTAGGCTCTGAGATAATACTATCGTCCAACTAGTATCTAAACTCCCACACACTTAATTAACACACAAGTGTTTATAAATTTTAGAATAAAAAGAGATTTGAGCTTTTGAACTTTATTTCAGATTAACTCTATTACAAAAGATTTGAATTTTTGAATTGCTAAGGCTTGAAAGTGAAGTTGGAATATGTATGATAGCTTGACAGCTCTTAAATTGATAAAACTTCATCAAGCTCTTTTGCTGGAACTCAACTCCTTTATATAAGTTTCTAATGTATCTATTAATCTTGGACTCTTGTATATTCCTTCCTGTTGTCACTTAGTTATGAAACCATTAGACTTAAAAGGAGGATAAGGGTAGGCTAGAGCAATAATCAGGGTTATATGAATCCGTTAAAACGAAGTTAGAAGGTTGGGATTTGCCTCTGATTCAAGTTTGTTAGGGAAAAGGTCTCATCGGTACTTGTTGTCTACTGTGAAGGAGAAAAAGCGCATTTGTCTCCTTGTTGTCAACATCAACATGTCCTTTTCAAGTGGAACATATTTTGGCATCGTAAAATTAAATGGAAAGGTATGTCAAGGGTTAACTCACATGATCCCTTGGGATTGTTGTTCAAAGTACATGATATAAATATCTCGCATTTAATTTTTCCTTAATTAAACCCAGCTCAAAGGATACTTCCCTTTGAGATAGTTTTTCTATCTTTTGATACTTCTAGCTTCTGATACAATCTTTATCTTCGGATTCGGTGCTAGCTTCTGATGTAGTCATAATCTTCTGATGTAATCAAGACTTATGATGCTTCTGAGATAGTCTTAGCTACCGAGGATAGTTCTTGAGATAAATATTAAGTCATCTTCTGATATCATCCTTCAACAATCTCCCCTATTTTGATGCTTGCAAGAGAATTATCTTTGAAAGTATAAGTCTTGGAGTGCTTCAATTTGATCTTCTGATATTGCTCCTCCACGATCTGAGACTACTTGACTTTTATCATTAATCTTAGAGGAAATATTAGAATTCAAGTAGTATAATTAGTTATTGTACCCAGATCATCAATAATTCAATCTTTTGTATTAATACATTAGTGATAAAACATTTGATTCACTAGAATAGTAATTATAAGCAAAATTTACAAGCAAAGAGCATAAAAAATAAAACTAGCTAACATAGCCTAGCTATCCCTTTGAAGGTTACTTCTTTGGTTATCTTCTCCTTGGCTGTGGAGGTTCTTGCTACTGCTGAGGTTGTTCTTGCTCATTATCCAAGTCCATGGGTTCTTCTTTGGGCTGAGCATGTGAAGCTAACTAGGGATTGCTTGAAGAATTACCAGGACCAGATCTCCTTTGCTGAATTTGATTTAAATACTTGTTGCACATGTACCTCATCCATTTCTGTTTATACTTGAGAGATACCTTCTCCCCCATTGTAAGCACTAATGACATCTTCCGGGAATTCGTAAAGTGATGCGGGAAGTACTTGAATTCATCAATACCTTGTTGAAATTCAAGCACAATAGCTTCCATATGTTTGGCAATGTCTTCATCCATAAATGGATACAAAGTCTCCATCATGATAATTTATTGTTGTTGTGTCCAGAGACTAGAAGTAATAAAGAAATCTATAAATCCCTATAGGAAAGGAATGATGTAGCCTTCATGCTCATAGAATGGAGGCTCATGAATAGATAAGGATTCAAATCCATCTATGCATTGTTGAATCTGATCCGTAATAGTTGAGGTTGGGGAGATATTTTGGTCTAAAACTACAGTTCTCAACTCACTCAAAGTCTTCTCTAGAGCTTCCCTAAGCATTGAGTAGAATTCTCTTCACTGGAGACAATTATCCACAGAAGGAGATAGAAGAATTGCTTGAGAAGCTCTTCCATATTCATGTCAATAACCACCTTGGTGGAGCTCAAGTGCCTTTCATTTTACAACTCTATGCTTTTGAAGTGAGCAAAGATTGAAGAGGAAATAACCTTATGAGATGATTCAATCTTTTTAAGCATTGTTGTGTGATTCTTTTGAGTTACGATGTGGTTGGCATTAACGTGTTGAGTGAGGTAATCTAATCTCTTGCATAGGTCATCACATTTTCCCAACATTCTTGTCTAAGTGAAAACCTCATAACCCTTTGAGATATTTTAAGCTCACTCTTAAAATTAACATCCATTCCTACTAAGGCTTGTTCAAGGCTAGAAATTCCAACATCACTCCTCTCTACCAAACCTAACTTTGATACATGATGATCATTTTGACATCATGCCATAGAATTCACATCATCGATGAGCATATTTTAGCCTTCAATCAAGGTATCATACTGCTCTAACAAACCTTCTAGAGAGGGAAATATGGTGTTGTAAAGTTCAGAAGCTTAGGAAGATGGTTGGGGAAGTCTATTGGGGACAGATTCAATGTTGGCAGCATTATGCATTAGAAGGCAAACTGTCCTTAAAAGCTCTTTGGGGACTTGAGATGTTTGCAGTGAAATAATTATATTTATCATCACTAGTAGAGTTTTTTTGGGTATCAGTGAGTTAGGATGCAAGGAAGATTTGAGCATTTACAATTCCTGACATTGAAATTTCTTCTTCAAGGTCACTAAAGGTAGAAGGAATATTTGGTAGAGGCGAGGAAGAACCAAGATTTACCCCAATTGCTGCAACATATGCCCAAGTCTCTTCCAACTCATTCTCAAGTACCAAGTTTCCTTATGGAGTCTCTTTCAACTCAACTTGATCCATAAGCTTAGCATCGATAATCTTCACGTTATCATCCTCTAAGTTAGAGATGGTTTGGCTATCCAAGTCTATATGCTCTTGTTGATGTACTGGTAGGGAGAGTCTCTCATAATAAATCTTTGCCACTGATTCCATATACATCCGCTAAGTTTTTCATGGACTTAGCTTTAGCTCAGCTTTATTATTATCCTCAAAGGTGGGTACAATTTCAGCCACTATCCCAACCTTTTCTACCATTGAGGAAATTTAGGTTCCTCTATGGTGGTTTAATTTCGAGCCACTAAAGCCTCAACAACATTTGCCATTGTTGCATCATTGGTATCATGTATCAATAATACCTTAGCCTACAAGGCTTCCTAGGCCTTCTCGAATTGATTAATCTCTGCTTCGATAATTTGGGCTTCATTAACTTCCTGTTGTTCCCTAGTAAAAATAGTTGTGTCAATGGAACTAAGAGTTTCCTAAGAAATAGGTAATGGAGGAGGAGTGGGTTATTTTGGAAGGGTTTTTGGCGGTGAGGGGTTTTTAGGAGGTGTGATTTTAGGTGTAGAAAGGAGCTGATGAAGATGGAGAAGATAAGGTGGCTTTGGTATCAGGATAGGGGGACTCCATGGTTTTTGGGTAGTGAGTAGGAGAATAATTGGTCTAAGAAATAGATAAGAAGGTGAGAATGGTGGTTCTTAAGGGTGAGTTCCATCAGAAAGTAGCCTTAAGGACTAGGTAAAAGTTTTGGGGACTTCATCCTTAGAGTCACTTCCTTTCGGGGAAGCAAAGATCTTCTTTCCTTTAAGCTTTTGAGTTAGCTCTTCAGGAGTAGATGATTTCTTCTTCTTATCAGCTTCCTCTACCTGGTTTACCTCTATCATGATAACAGCAGAAGACCTTATCCCGTAGCTCCCTTTCAAGCTACTCTCCATGGCTTTCGCCATATCTTCCTCTTCCTGCCTTCTAGCAGCTTCATCTTCTTCCTTCTTCTTAGCCTCCTCCTCAAAGCTAAGCTTTATAGCTACAGTTAAAGCTTTAGAGGCTCTGCTCTTCTTGTCCCTCACCTTTTTCTTAGTAAACTTTTCAACACTTATCTTCAGCTTCCCAAGGCTGCTTATGGGTATCCTATCCTCCTTCGAGCTATTGGTTTGGAGTGGTGGACGAGATGCAGCCTTAGCAAGGGAACTAAACTAAGCATCCCATCTACACTCAGCCTTCTTCATAGGAAACTTATTACCGTGTTCCTTCTGTTCCTTTCCAAATGCTCCCCTTTGATGTTTAAAGTCTTGAGCAAGTGGATTAACCTATCTACATTTACTCTGGGAACTAATTGGAATTTCCCCTTAGGAGCTGTAGTAGATTTTGTGTGCTTCTGCTGAGGTATTTTCCTCTCTCAATTAGCATTGATTCCCTCTTCCTCTTGGCCTCAAACACATCTACTGACTCCGTCTTAACCTTTCCTCCAACCCCCTTCTTACCAACCTGCTTTCTATACTTATCTTCCACCTTCTTGGCTTCAGCCTTCCTCAAAGCCCTCATTCCTATCCCAACTCTTCACTCAATCTAGCTCATTAAAGTTCTTCTGGCTGATTTTTGAACCAACTTCCCTTTCAAAGTCTTTAAGTATATCTGGCAATAGTTGAGGATATTGGTGATCAAATTACCCATTGTGTAGTTGTGGGTTTTGATGTGATGAATAATCACTATCCCCTAATTTATATCCATCCTTTCTACTAGATGGTACACTATGAACTTCTTATAAGTAGTTAGCTCATTTAGCATGTAGAAATTCTGGAGAAACACCCTGGACATGGCGTATTGAGCTTTCCTAGTAGTCTCATCTAGGGGGTTGATTTATGAGGACCAAACCATCCTACAAAGCTATATGCTAGCTTCTGATCTTCGATGAGATCCTTCTCACACCTTGGTCTCAACTCAGCTCTAGAGTTGTTGAACCCTGAAAGACCTAATAGGAAGGAGGGGGTAACAATTAATGTATACTAATCTATGGTTATCTCCAAGTAGTCTTCATTTGCAAAGTCTACTTTTAGATTGTCATAGAACTATTTCACGACTTCATTGTAGGTTAGTTCTTGGGTTGCTATCCACTTCTAGATTTTGTGGTGATTAATGTTGGATTTAAAAGGTACAGTTGCAAACAGATAGTCATGTGAGAGAGTCGGTGTGGAAAGATTTTTAGGGTTTGATGTGAAATGAACCCTATTGTACTTAATGGGGTTGGTTTCCAGAATTGTGATTTTTTGGTTTGCAGCCATTATAAAGAAGAAGAGATTAGGTTAAGGAGATTTAGCTGCAAAGAATACTTAGAGAAATTTGAGAGTTGTAAAAATTTAAGAGGAAGGATTTTAGCTATTTTTAAAGGCATGGAGGAGAGTTTGGAATCTTTGTAATTACTTAAATGAAAGTTAATGGCATTAGAGAATTAACCATCCAAAACTGCTATAAGGTTATGGCCTCAGTCATGATAGAATGTGGAGAGGTTAAAGTAACTCTCGCCTTCAATTCCTCGTGCCACTTTTCCTTATATTTTCAAATTTTGAAATTGATGTGTCATTACTTTCCTCAGTATTTTTAATGAGTGAGTATGACACCATTTAACATATCAGAGGCTTATAGCTTAGCAGTGGCTTTGAGAAACCTTGCTTTTATGGATCATGATAGATTGCTCATTCCAATAGCTCCCCTTAACTTGTTAAATTGATCTTTAATCAAAGGCTTTGTGAAGATGCATGCACTTTGATCACTAGTATGGATATAAACAAGCTTTAAATCTTTCTCAAGCACATGGTCTCTGATGAAATGATCTCATATATCTACATGTTTCATCTTGCTGAGTTGTATTGGATTCTTTGATAGATCAATAACACTTTTGTTGTCATATAAGACTTTAATGCACCTGGTCTTTATTCCATAATCTTCAAGTTATTGCTTGATTCATAGAATTTGAGCAACACAGTTGCCAACAACCATATACTCTACTTTTATTATGGATAGTGCTACTAAGGTTTTCTTATTGTTGTACCATGAAACAATGCAATCTCCAAGAAAGTGGCATCCTCCTATGGTGCTTTTTCTTTCTAATTAATCTCTTGTATAATCTGCATTAGTGAAACTTTTGAGAGTAAAGTCTCCATTGTTTGGATACCATAATCCAACATTGGTAGTCATGATAATAAATCTCAGTATCCTTTATACTATAGATAAGTGTTCCTCCTTCAAATCTGATTGATACCTGATATAGTAACAAACTACATAGTGTATGTTAGGTCTGCTGGTTGTTAGATATAGCAATGAACCAATTATTCCTTGGTAGAGAATCTTCTCCACTAATTTTCCCTCTGTATTCTTGTGTAGAACAACATCAGAAGTCACAGGGGTTGAGATTAGTTTGTATTTATCCATGTTGAATATCTTTAGAACCTCCTTGGTATATTTATCTTGACTTATGAATACACCATTTGAGCTTGCTTGATTTGAAGACCAAGAAAGAAGGTTAGCTCTCCATCAGGGACATCTCAAATTTATTTTTTATTTGGGTGTTAAATTCTTTGCAAAGCTTGTCATCGGTGGGTATAAAGATGATGTCATCTACATATATTTGCACTAAAGAATGTCTTTATTTTTCCTATTGATGAACAAATTTCTATTTATTTTTCCTCTGATATATCCTTTGAAGATAAGAAAGCTTGTTAATCTTTCATACCAATCTCTAGAAGCTTATTTCGATCCATATAGAGTTTTCTTTAGCTTATATACGTGATTAAGATGCTTTGAGTCTTCAAATTCTGGTGGTTACTTTACATATACCTCTTTTGAGATTACTCTACTAAAGAATGCGCTCTTGACATCTATTTAATATAGTTTGAATCGTATTAGAAGTGAAGGCACACAAGATTCTTATAGCTCCAAGTCTTGCTACTGGAGTGAATGCTTCATCATAGTCAATGCATTCCTCTTGATTTTATTCTTGAGCTACAAGTCATGCTTTGTTTTTTTTAACACATTTCCATCTTTATCTAGCTTTTTTTTAACACCCATTTTGTTCCAATGGTAGATTTTTTCTTTGGTGCTGGAACAAGATCTCAGATATCATTTCTAGTTAATTGATTCAATTCTTCTTGCATAGCCATTAACATTCATCATGTTCAGCATCATCGAACTTCTTTGGCTCAATAATTGAGACAAATTCTGAGTGACTTGTCATTTTGTTGAATTTTCCTCTGGTCAACACTAGATTTTGAGTTGCATAAAGTATGAGTCTTTTAGGTTGATCCTTCTTGGTTCTGGTTTCCCTTGATAGTTATGAATGTACTTGTTTAGCTACGATGGAGGTTGTATGATTTCCTTGAGCTCCATTTGTGAATTTGATCTTTGTTGGTTAATCTTTGGTTGATGGTTTGCCTTGTTCATGATCAGAGGATGGTTTTTATGAGATTTTTTCTCCATCATCCTCTGAACTACTCTTCTTACTTACTTAATTAGTTTCATTGAAATCTACATGTACAGACTCCTTTAATGATGTAGTTCTTTTAAGAAAGGCTCTATAGGCTTTGATATGTGTTGAGTAGCCAAGAAATATTGCCTCATCAAATTTAGGATCAAATTTATCAAGTTGTTCTTTATTTTTAAGTACTAAACACTTACATCCAAAGGCTTTGAAATACCCATTTTTGGTTCTTTGCCTTTCCAAAGTTCATATTTGTTTTTTCTAATACATCTGTAATGTTTACTCTATTTAATATATATCATGATGTGTTAATTGCTTCAGCCCAGAATTACTTTGATAAATTAATCTCACTAAGCATAGAACGAGCATCTTAATTATTATTCTATTTTTTTCCTTTCAACAACTCCATTTTATTGTGGCGTGTGAAGACCATTAAAATTGTGCTCAATGCCTCCGACATCACAGAATACAGCAAAAAGCTTGTTTTCAAATCTCTGTCATGATCACTTCTTTTTCTTGATAAAAGAACATTTTATTCAACTTCAATTCTATTGTACAGTTTGGAGAATCCTTCATAGGCTTCATCCTTACTACTGAACAAGATAACCCACATATAACTGAAATAGTCATCCACTGTTACCATAGTATATATGTGTCCACCCATGCTCACAGGTTGAACAGGGCTAAAAAGATCTACATATACAAGTTCAAGGACTCATTTATATGAGAAATAAGATTTTAATTTGAAGCTCTTTATGAATTATTTTCCATATTAGCATGCATTACATAAATGATCCTTTCTAAAGTTTAAGCTCTTTATGAATTGTTTTCCATATAGGGACATGAGATTCATGTTAGCATGTTCCAATCTTCTATGTCATAGCCATGACTCTTCTTCTTTAGACATTAACTGGATATCCATTTTAGTCTTGCATTTATATTTATCACATAGACATTATTAGTTCTAGGTGTATAAAGTAGAGTTTGATTTGTCTTACAGTTGTGAGCGGACGATGTTTCGGACTCACCCGGACGCTGCGAGGTGCCAGCCCCCGTGAGATGGGGTGTGGGGTTTTTTGAAAGGAGTATGCTTCGAAAGATGCGTTGCTCGAAGAAAATGTTATTTGAAAATGTGAGTTTTAAGCTTAATATACTTGAGACCAGGATCTCTAGCCTATGATACAAAGTCACCACCCGGATCAGCTCTTCCGGGAAAATTTGGTACAGCTTAGATCCCTTTGCCTAATCCGTACCATAGAACAGGGATTCGGGTTCGGATGAGTAACTTATTTCGTCTTCATTTGAGTTAAATTATACTTGATAGAAACCACGTTTATAATATTCAAACTAAACTAGATATTTTCAGTTTATGTTATATGCATAATACGGTAAGTAAATTGTGAAAAGTAAACACGTAGGAAATTTAAATGCGCTTAGTCTATGGGGGATTAATTACATCTTGGGATGGGGGATTTACAAATCGCCTAAATACATTGCTATCTAAGAAATATTTCATTTGATAAATGCGATACCCAAAGGAGATTAAACCCTAACATACATCTATCCTAAACTACCTGCATCCACAAATGTTAGAGCAGGGGATATTCCACAACACAAATATATACCAAGTGTACCATGTATGCTCGATTTGGATTTTGGCAAGACCCTTGTGGTCGAGGTAAAAACAATGGAGATTTTGAAGTTCTTATTTCTTGAAAATTGTTCATTTTTATTTTTTCAAACTATGTTGGTCATTTTTATTAGTGAAAAAGCCGCATGTTATATTGTTAGGTCGATTATCTGAGAACTTGAGTTCCCTTCATGTGGGTGACCTAAAACAACATTTAGACACATAAATCTAGGCCGAACATGCATAACATAGTCCTCGTTTAGGTTAACAACGGTAGCGATGTCATCCGTATCGTTACTGACTTCCCTGTGAAGGGTGATATCAACATGAATGGCTCGAAGTTCTTCCGTTGCTACTCCAAACCTTAATCAACATATTAATACATTAATAAATTATATATAAATCCTAAATAATTACAATTTAGAGGTTTGTTACCCCCAATGATGCATTTCTAAACTTAGAAGGGTCTCAGCGGGTCATTTTAGGCTTAAATGATTCGAAACGGAGAAAAATGAAGCAAATTTAAATGTTGCCAAAGGCAATGTCATTAACGACATTAGGTCATGTCGTTAACTGCAGAAAACACGCAGAAACAACAAAACGAAAATCTGAAACTTCAAACAATCATAACTTTTGCTATACTTAACTAATTTGGATGATCTTTATCATTCCGAAAAGCTCAAGAGGTGTATAATATATTTATGTAAACAAAATACTCAAAAAGATTTGAAATCATACTACAATTTCCAAAAAACAGATTGGTGTGCGAGAATGAAAATAACCGAAAAGAAAATGAAACTTAAAAAAAAGCATATAAATGTAAGCACAAACTCTAGGAACTCAGAGGCTTACCCTGTAGTCATGAATCTACTTTCTTTAAGGTCCATGAAGTCCTCCGGGAAGCTCTCCTTATTTCTTTTTGGTTGGATTTGGTGATTTACCAAAAATCTTTGGAAGGGATCTATTCCTTGCCAAAGTAGATGCTTCAAAAGGTGTATTAACCTTCAAGTGAGTGATAAAGATGTTGTAGAATCTCCATTCAAGTCTAAGCCTCTAGTATTTAATCTAACTAACCTAAAATCTCAAGTGTTGGGGATCAAAGTTTGGTGTTTTGCTCAAGAATACTCAAGAACCGTGAAGAAATGCTCCCTAATGCTCTCTAGATCTTTTCCTCACTTTCTTTTCAATATTTTCTTATGCCAATTCAGTCCCCCCTTGAATAATGAAACTTATCTCCCTCTTTATGGGCTCCCTTCAATCCAAAAAAGTCTCACTCCCCTAGTGGTTAGGCCACTTGTTCTTATCTTTTTGTATTATTTTCTTCCCATTAATGCTCATGTGGGATGGCTTTATCTTGACAGGGTGTAAAGTGAGGATAATCCAAAATTATTGGGTAAAGATGGGTCTTTTGGTTTAATAATGTAGAAATTGCTTTTTTTTGTCTACTTGTAAAAATGATGTCGTTGCCGACATTGCGATGTCGTTAACGACATTGGCAATGTCATTACCATTTACCTTGTGCTTTTTATGTTGAATTTGCTTAAAAAAGGGTTAGGGCTCAAAGAAACAAAGCAAGCTTCCTCCAGATGAATTTAGGACCCTGTAAAAAGTGAAAAGCTCACAAGGGAAAAAATTACAGCTTCATCATCAAACTCGCGAGTCGAAAGCTAAATCTCATGCTCACAGGTTGCCCCTCGTGGGATCATTGCTGATATGAGATCAGTATAGTCCCCCGATTGAAAGAGCACCGGAGTTTAGAGATGATACCTGACCGATCAAGTTTGGCACTATCCGAGATGGAAACTTCATGATGACTGGAAGCTTTTATCCTAGTGTGATGCTACCGGGGATTGGCCTCTCCATGCCCCTTGCAAATCGCCCACTTGACAATGATTGCCCCTTGAAGGTTGACCTTCGGCTGGTTGATACCGCTGGAACCATTGGGGAAAGAACGTTAGTTGTGCGCCTTCATTCTTCTGGTTGAGGATCCCATGTACAGGCTGTAGCAAGCCCATTGAAGACGTGGACCATAGAGAGTCCGCTGATTGAAAAAGTCAGAACAAGATGTGAACTATAGAAAGTTCATTGACTGTAAAAAGTTAGAAAAGATGTGAACTATAGAAATTTCATCGACTATAGAAAGTTAGAAGATTATGAACTGTAGAAAGTTCATCGACTGTAAAAATTTAGAAATTTACGAATTGTAGAAAGTTAGTTTGACTGTAAAAAGTTAGAGAATTGTGAACTGTAGAAAGTTCACCGATTGTAAAAAGTCAGAAGATTATGAACTGTAGAAAGTTCGTTGACTGTAAAAAGTTGGAAATTTGCGAATTGTAGAAAGTTCATTTAAATGTAAAAAGTTGAAAGGAAAGAGGACTGTAGTAAGTCCGTTGACTTTAAAAAGTCTAAAAAGGAATGCGGACTGAAGAAAATCCATTGACCATAAGTCTGAAGAAGATTTGGACTGTAGAAAGTCTGCGGTGGATGCCCCTTGTGAGTTGACCATGGGTTGACTATGACCATCTGAACTACTAGGAAAATGATGAAAGCCGTGTGCTCCATGCCTTTGATGATACGTCGACTGTGGTAAGTCTTCATCAAAATCCGCTATGGGGTGGTTGATCATTGCGATCTGAATTGTATGCCCCTTGTAAGTTGACTTCTAGGTTGACTGTGATCCTTGAAACTGCTGGGGATAGGATGAAAGCCGTGTGCTCCATGCCTTTGATGATACATCGATTGTGGTAAGTCTTTGTTAAAATCTAATGTGGGATGGTTGACCATTGTGGTCTGAATTGTATGCCCCTTGTGAGTTGACCATGGGTTAACTGTGACCCTCGGAACTACTGGGGAAAGGATGAAAGCCGTGTGCTCCATGCCTTTAATGATATGTTAACTACTGTGAGTCTGACATAGATGCCCCTTGTGAGTTGAAGGGGTACCTGTAAGAATGAGGAATTTTATTAGTAGATACTTGTGACATATGTTTTAATTCCTTGATTGAGATTGCTGAAAGCAAAAATTTTTTTCCCCTTCAATCAAGTATTAAAACATGAGGGTTCTGAGAAATTTTTCTTCAAGCCCATGATAAACGTGGAAATTTGAGTTTGAGATTTTCGGGGATGTCCCAATGGCCTCTCTGTTATTTTGGGAGGCTTTTGTGATGTTGTAATACTGCTTGAAAGAGGCCTAGGTAGGCTTGAATTTGACGAAAGTTGAAATGACTTGAGTTGGGCTATTGTCATTCTCAATTTTGATGATGTGCTGCTCCAACATCTTCTTGATACTTGTAGTTTTCTTATGTGAATGTAGAGTGTTTTTCTTGTCGAAATGTCATTGCCTCGGTTTAACATTATCTTCACCTGTAAGTGACATGATGCTTATGCATGTATGAATGACTTTATGCATGAATAATATTTATCGCATGATGTATGTTTGTCTGTTGCAGCTATCATTGGCTTTGGAGTATTGGCCTAGTCGATAGTAGAAGCTTCATTGCATGAGGGGCCTTTCGAAGGTTTCCAAATTGATACCCTCTTATGCTGGTGCATGAGTGCCCCCAAGATTCATCTCATTTGGCATTCCATGGTTACCTTTTTATCGATTGTGGAGTTTTGTAGACATGACATCTTCAGAGTGATAGTCGAAGTTCGATTTTGTGGATGAATCAGAATCAAGTTCAAAGCCTGAATTTGGTTTGAATAGGATTTGGATGAGTCGTTGACTTTTTTACTCTCATTTTCCTTCTTTAGTATGGTGCCAATGATGTTAATGTTGATCCCGAACCATGTTGGTGATGCTCACTTTGAAGTTGATAAGGAGAGCTTGGAAGCTTTTGTTGTGGCAATCCTCTCGGCGAGGGAAGTTCGAAGTTATTCGTCCTAATATCTGGAGGAGATAGACAATTCCTTGTGTCATTCTGAGGAGGAGATGATGAAATTGATATTTGTTCGGTTTTAATTTCTGCATAAACCACCCTTATGGGTTTTTAGTCTCTAACCTTATCTTAATTTTTGCCTGGACCGCCCATTCAGGTTTTCAATCCAACAGACTTATCTTTTTTTTTTCTTTTCTATTTATTCTTTTTTTATTCAACCACAATGTGATGGGATGCTTACATGCGATATTCTACCGTTGGCACACAATCACTCAAGGTAAACATATGCATAAAGATTCAGCAAGAATGATAATTCATTGATGAATTTAACAGGGGTATGAATGTTTCGAATGATTTGACTCCTGCCATTGATTAGCCCTTTCAGGTTTTCTAATCAATGTGCTTGTTTTTTTTATGTTCTAAATTTCATCTGAGCTGCCCTTATCAGGTTTTCAACTTAGCGAACTATTTGAGCCTATCTTGGTGGATTCATGACTTTAACAGCTTATTCGTTCAGCATTTTCTGATTAATTTGTTGGCTACTCTTGCCGCTATGTTGGCTTGAGGTATACACGGTGATGAGCGATGATGATTGATAAACGCATTTCCAATTGTTCTTACTATTGAAGTTTCCTTGATATTCATATAGAGAATGAATGATTTTTCAACGATGCAAGGCTTCAAAATCTATATCAGGCATAGCTTGATTCCGTCGAACCCAAGCAGGCGTTGTCTATTGGTACTCCTTCAATAGTGTGATGATCGGCCCACAAATGGTGATAAACCGCGTGATAAATTCAATGACACATTGAAATGCTTGACTTCTTCTTTATATCTTCGACACTGGCATCATGTTGGCCAACCTATCAGGTGTTTAACTACTTTGGGGAACTTAGCTTCGATTTGCTTTGTTGCCTCTATCTTGACTCTTCCAGCCCATTTTGGTCTCAACCGTGTTATCCTTGTTTGACTGACTTACTAGTCAATGGAGATTTTGTGTTTGATGATCTTTCTGTCGACGTCTAGCATGTCTTCATAGAACCAAGAAAACGCTATCACATGTTGTCTAAGTACCTATGTTATCTCTCATTTTTCATCAAGAATCAAATCATTTGAAATCATTATAGGGGATTCATTAATACCCAAATTAATTTCATGTGATGATGTGTCATGCATGCTAAAAAAACATTATGCTCATGTTCGCGAGAATGTGTGATGTCATCCAAAAGGATATCAAACAAGTAAGCGAAGTTTGACGCATCTGAAAATTCAAAAGCCTCGTTGATAGAGTTTGTTAACATAAAAGAGTTTAAAATACAAATTATTACATTATTAGCATCCTCATCCTCCAAATGCGAAGGGTTTTCTTTCCCAATTATTACTTTTCGTATTAGTAATCATTGGTTGGTTTCCCCATGGGTGTGTCCAGAGATTCAATCCACTCAAGCTTCTCAGCTTTCTCGAAAACCTCATTGTAAGAAGTGAAAGTGTCGGTCCCAAGCCTCTGTTGGTAGACTAGCAATGCCACGGCCAATAGCTTTACAATCATCTCAGACAGACTAAGCTTCTCCTTGAGTAGCACTTGGGTCGCCATCCACCTGTTTTAGTAGGGTTTGAACAATTCCTTTGGTCTTTGCTTGACGGCCTCGAGATGTTATATGGTGGTTTTTATTTCAGAATTGAAGCCATACTGCTTTATTAGGGCCTCTAAGAGGTGCTTCCAGTCATGACCTATTTCCAAAAGCAGGTTGTTATACCATTCATTGGCTGGCCCTCTTAGTGTAACAATAAAAAGCTTAACCAACATCTTATCCCTGACCCTCATAGCTTTCATCGCAGTCTGGTAACTGACCAAATGTGATCGGGGATCTCCCTCTCCCTCTTACTTCTCTAATCTCGGCATTATAAAGTTTTTGGGAAGCCACTCATCATCATGTACTACCGGAGGGATACATTAGTAATTTGGCCAGAAGTTTTGGAATTGGATAGCATGAGTAGCTAAAAACTATTACCATAGTTCTGCTACATTGGGAGGTAGATACTGGGGGCTATCCCATCAGTCCCTTGCTGAAAATTAAGTTGAGGAGAAGTGAACGATGTGGTCCTTCGGTTAAACTGCCCTTGGGGGACTGTGGTGCCCCTAGGAGTGACCATATAGTTGGGAGTAGAAGGTGTACGATTCATGATCGGATATTGCGATGGTTGGGCTAAAATGTTTAAGCCCGCAATGAAAAAGGATGAGGCTCTTAAATTCTGAGGGATCGCCGGTTGTGAGGCAAAATTCTAAGGTGATGGAATGAAACTAGATGAAGGTCTAGCTTTTCTTGCAGATGAAGTTGAGTGATGCCAACCCGGATGGAAAGGACCTGAATCGACCAATTGTTGACCAACTTGCCTTGATTAAATTGATTCTAGGACTGAGCAACCTGAAAGGCATTAGCTTTCCTCAACCTTGAATGATCATTACCCCCCAGAAGTCTGACCTGTCTAAAACTGATCGAATAGTCCTAGACCTTGACTAAATTGATTCGGTGCTTGGGATAGCGTTAACCCCATTTGGTCATGGTGGTATTGGGGCTGTGAGGTTCCTACACCAAATTAGGAAGTAGTGGCATGATTCTCAACTGGGTAACCTGATGATAGGTGCGTATTAGGAGTAGAGTCTGAAGTACGGTTCTTTGGCTGATGTGGACGAAGGTGGAACTGTAGCGCTTGAGCAAATTGATCACTATAGAGAATGACGCTTAGAGCGTTGGCCATTTCTGAGCAGGTGTTTAATGGGATTTGTTGGACAATTGGCACCTCGTATGAAATCTGCTCGTCTATCCCATGAACACCTCAAGGATCCATCATCCCGAAACTTTAACCAGAACCAAAGACCAATCTTTGATTCGAACCAAAATCTGAACTTAAAACAGAACCCAAATCTGAACTCGAGTATTTTTTATAATCAGTGTGTGGAATACCCTTTGATGGAAAGTTCTCTGGGTAAGCCACGATGGGGGAAATCCAGACGAGGAGGGAAGTCGGCCTCTTCCAAGCCTTAACTGAAGCAAATGCAATTGAACAACTTCATCAGATATGAAATGCATGTTTGACATACTTGATGTTGACGTGTGAGATGAATATGACGTGGCTGCATTACAAAGGGTTAATATGCCGTCATGAGATAAAATTCATATTTTTCAATCCATTTAAAACAAGCAATGTTAGTCATTAGTAATAAAGAGATAACTCAAATGATAACAAGGCCCGACCTGTGTGGTGAGTGCTTGAGGTTGAGGTGACATCTATGTGTTATCGAGGGTCGTGTTTGTCAATCCGTTTAGAACAAACAGGTCAATTGCTGTAATACCCATGTGGTAGTAGGCTTATGGTTGAGGTGTGACTCATGTTTTGCCAATCCATTTGGAACAAGACAGGTTCGTAATACCCATGTAGTAATAGACTTGGTTTTAAAGTGGATTTATGTCTGCCAATCCATTTGAAATAAACAGGTTGATTGCCATAATACCTATGTGGTAATATGCTTGGTTTAAAGTGTGATTTATGTTTGCCAATCCATTTGGAACAAAAATGTTGATTGTCGTAATACCCATGTGGTAAAAGACTGAGGTTATGATTTGTGCTTGCCAATCAGCTTGGAACAAACAAGTTGATTGCCATAATACCTATGTGGTAATAGGCTTGGTTTAAAGTGTGACTTATGTTTGCCAATCCATTTGGAACAAACAGGTTGATTGCCGTAATACCCGTGTGGTAAAAGGTTGAGGTTATGATTTGTGTTTTCCAATCCGCTTGGAATAAACAAGTTAATTGCCATAATACCCATGTGGTAATAGGCTTGGTTTAAAGTGTGACTTATGTTTGCTAATCCATTTGGAACAAACAGGTTGATTGTAGTAATACCCGTGTGGTAAAAGGCTGAGGTTATGATTTATGTTTGCCAATTCGCTTGGAACAAACAAGTTGATTGCCATAATACCCGTGTGGTAATAGAATTGGTTTCAAAGTGTGACTTATGTTTGCCAATCCATTTGGAACAAACAGGTTGATTGTAGTAACACGCGTGTGGTAAAAGGCTGGGCTTTTTGAGAATTCGCAACTATGACTCTTTCTCATGTCGTGAGGTGGCTTTATTCAGCTTTCACATAATTGTACGAGTCCGGGTAAATAGTGCATTGTACCATGTGACTCTTAGAATAGTGGGTTTATTGCCTCGAATGGGCAAAGGTTTGGGTACCAAGAGGGCACTGTTATACTTTGGGAATTTGTGATCCTAATCATAGGTTACACTGTCTTAGCATATTGTCTAAACCTAGATGTGTGATATTAGTGTGACCTCGGGTTTGTGGTGGAATGATGACCATATCATAAACTAGTTTGTGCATAATCGTGCCTTCATAAGAGATTGTGGTTAGCATGATGCTATATACGATGTATGATAAAAGGGAAGCGGTAAACACATAACACATAACATGCGATGCACTTCCTCCGACCTTATATCCCCTCGCGTAAGGGTTAAGCTTCTAAATCTAAGCTTGGGTCATCTCAATGCCATGAGGTATTAAGGAGCGTGCCTACAAGGAGATATGCAATTTGTTTTGGTAGACCTAGAGAAAGTATCTATGGTTTCCTTATATGAGTTCAGTCATGGGCTGTTGATGTAGAAGGTTCTTGTTGCACTATGATACACTCCAAGCGTCTCCCTAAATAGGTGCGAATGAGAGGGGTACATGCGATATGGCAACAAGTGATCCACCCGCTAAGTATCTTTGGTCGCCATGGGGCAAGTGATACTTTCGCAAGCTTCACGGTAAATGGGGCATCCTAATCTTAAAGGTTAAGCCATCTAATGCATATGCTTTTGTTCGAAATATTGTAAGCGTAGATTTAACACATATAACAAATTTTCAATACTCATCCAAAATCTTTTAAACTTTTAAGTTCATGAAAAAGATATCCCGAGCGGAGTCGCCACTATGAGCGAATGACGTTTCGGACCCGCACGGACCCCACGAGGAGCTGGCCTCGTGAGGTGAAGCGTGGGGTTTTTCAAAAGGAGCATGCTTCGAAAGATGCATTGCTCAAAGAAAATGTTGTTTGAAAATGTGAGTTTCAAGCTTAGTAGACTCGAGATCAGGATCTCTAGTCTATGATACAGAGTCGCTACCCGAATTAGTTATTCCGGGAAAATTTGGTACAGCTTAGATCCGTTTGCCTAATCCGCACCATAGAACAAGGATTCGGGTTCGAATGAGTTACCTATTTCGTCATCATTTGAGTTAAATTATACTTGATAGAAACCACGTTTATAATATTCAAACTAAACTAGATATTTTCGATTTATGTTATAGTTTATCACACATGCATAATACGGTAAGTAAATTGCGAAAAGTAAACACGTAGGAAATTTAAATGCACCTAGTTTATGGGGAATTAATTACATCTTGGGATGGGGGATTTACAAATCGCCCTAATACATCGCTATCTAACAAATATTACATTTGAGAAATGCGATACCCGAAGGAGATTGAACCCTAAAATACATCTATCCTAAACTACTTGCATCCACAAAGGTTAGCACAGGGCATATTCCACAACTCAAATATATACCAAGTGTACTATGTATGCTCGATTTGGATTTTGGCAAGACTCGTGTGGTCGAGGTAAAAAAATAGAGATTTCGAAGTTCTTATTTCGTGAAAATTGTTCATTTTTATTTTCTTATTTCATGAAAATTATTCATTTTTATTTTCAAACTATGTTGGTCATTTTTTTAGTGAAAATGCCGCATACTATATTGTTGGGTTAGTTATCCGGGAACTTGAGTTCCCTTCGTGCGGATGACCTAAAACAACATTTAGACACATAAATCTAGGCGGAACATGCATAACATAGCCATCATTTGGGTTAACAACCGTAACGATGTCATCCATATTGTTACCGACTCCCTTGTGAAGGGCGATATCAACATGAATGGCCCGAAGCACTTCCTTTGCTACTCCAAACCTTAATCAACATATTAATACATTAATAAATCATTTATAAATCCTAAATAATTACAATTTAGAGGTTTGTTACCTCCAATGATGCATTTCCAAACTCAGAAGGGTCTAAGAGGGTCATTTTGGGCTTAAATGATTCGAAACTGAGCAAAACAAAGCAAAATTGAATTCTTCCAAAGGCAATGTCGTTAACAACATTAGGTCATGTCGTTAACTGCAGAAACATATAGAAATAGCAGAAACATCAAAATGAAAATCTGAAACTTCAAACGATCATAACTTTTGCTATATTTAACTGATTTGAATGATCTTTATCATTCCAGAAAGCTCAAGATGTGTAGAATATATTTATGTAAACAAAATACTAAAAAAGATTTGAAATTATACTGTAATTTCCAGAAAGCAGATTGGTGTGCGAGAACGGAACCGAAAAGAAAATGAAACTTAAAAAAGAAAAGCATATAAATGTAAGTACAAACTCTAAAAACTCAGACAAACTCTAAAAACTCAGAGGCTTACCCCATAGTCATGAATCCACTTTCTTTAAGTTCCATGAAGTCCTTCGAGAAGCTCTCCTTGTTTCGTTTTGGTTTGATTTGGTGATTTATCGAAAATTTTTGGAAGGGATCTATTCCTTGCCAAAGTAGATGCTTCAGAAGGTGTAGTAACCTTCAAGTGAGTGATAAAGATGTTATAGACTCTCCATTTAAGTCTAAACCTCAAGAATTTAATCTAACTAACCAGAAATCTCAAGTGTTGGGGATCAAAGTTTGGTGTTTTGCTCAAGAACACTCAAGAACCATGAAGAAATACTCTCTAATGCTCTTTAAATCTTTTCCTCTCTTTCTTTTCAATATTTTTTTATGCCAATTCAGTCCCCCCCTTGAATAATGAAAATTATCTCCCTCTTTATGGGGCTCCCTTCAATCCAAAAAAGTCCCACTCCCCTAGTGGTTAGGCCACTTGTTCTTATCTTTTTGTATTATTTTCTTCCCATTAATGCTCATGTGGGATGGCATTATCTTGATAGGGTGTAAAGTGAGGATAATCTGAACTTATTGGGTAAAGATGGGTCTTTTGGTTTAATAATGTAAAAATTTCTTTTTTTGGTCTACTTGTAAATATGATATCATTACCGACATTGCGATGTCGTTAACGACATTGCAATATCGGTACCGATACTACAATGTCGGTAACGACATTGCAATGTCATTACCGACATTGTAGTGTCGGTACCAACATCGATAATGGCTTCTTTGCCTTGTGCTTTTTATGCTGAATTTGCCTAAAAAAGGGTTAGGGCTCAAAGAAACAAAGCAAGCTTCCTCTAGATGAATTTAGGACCTTGTAAAAAATGAAAAGCTAACAAGGGAAATAATTACAGCTTCATCATCGAACTCGCGAGTCAGGAGCGAAATCCCGTGCTCACAACAGTCTATAATTTAGCACCCATTTAAATAAAAAATGAAATTTCTTCCTTAATCATAGAGTCTAGCTACACTTAGAAGGTTGGATTTTTATCCATATACTCGAGAGACTTCATCAATTTTGATTTCATCTCCAATGGCTCATTTTCTTATGATTTTTCCCTTCTTATTATCTCTAAAGCTCACACTCCCACATCTTTTTCATTCTAGAGAAATGAATGAGTCTTCATTTCCTGTCATTTGCCTTGAGAATCCACTTTCAATGTACCATAATGTTTGACCTTCTGTGGATCTAAGGCTTACTTATAAAAGGAAAAGGTAAGAACCTTTGGACCTAGTTTCCGTTGGGTTTGGGTGCATTAAAAAACTAGATCAGGCTATTTATATTCATAATATATCCATATCTATGCCTGTAGTCTGATGTTGTATGATCACAAGGTTTTGACTCTATTTATTTTGAGGGCTTATATTCAGTGATGATGCCAAAAACCTTGTTCCCCACCTTTCTATCGATAAGATAAAAGATATGAACATGTGTTGTCAATACCGCTTTTCAAAATAGAAAAATGATGACCACTGCAAGTATACAATTTCGATGTAGTTTTAAAAGATATCGATCCCACAAGGAAAGAATTCGGTTCTAAAGACCAACTAGAGTTACGGGGTAAACGAAAATATGAAATTTATATTGGAGGGTTTGGATGATAGATAGATGAATGGATAGATGTATGAATAGACTAGAGAAGATGTAAAATATAGAGATATTCCTACGAACAAGTTTAATAGAGAAAAACATGTAAAATAATTAAGAATATTTCGTACACTAGATAACTTAAACAAATAAGGTTCTAGACGCCCTAATATTCAATAATTCACCGTAGAGCAACACATGAGATGACTTTTCTAAATCTAGGGTAAATGAATTATGACACTTGTAAGAACCTGGATAACTATATTACTATGCTTAGTACAGGTCTCTCTCACATAGCCATATTTAGCAAGTTACCACTCCAAAAATGTTAGCTCACTAAACAGCGTTATAATCACAGATCCAGTGAATATACACAATCTTGTTAACCCCGAAATCACTCTTAAAGTTAACTCGAAAGCATATAACTTGATTAATATAAATTACGCAAAACAAATTACTCGTTATGACACATAGACATATCATAAACTTTGAAATAGAAAGAATAAGCAGAAAACAAAGAAAAGTTTTGAGGTATGCAAGTGAAAGCTAAAGTTGATCAAACCATATCTACTTTTTAATGGGAGTCATCAATTCTCGCAATTCCTACTTTTACTTTGAATCCGGTCTCGACTCGTACAGAACCTCCACTAGGATGCTATTCTTTGTGAATCTCAAATAAAAGAATGTTGAAGAATGAAAACTTTTATTGATAAGTGCTTTGTAATTACACTCATACAACAAACGCTCAAATTTGTGTAGAAATATAGTGATCGAAATAGGAATCGAATCACTTAAACATTTTTCTTACTAAGACTTTGAACGTAGTGAAATCTACATATTACACTCTCTATCTATACATGCACACTATCATTCAAAGCCTTCTAATCATGCCATACCCATGCACCACAATGCACCACGAAATCGTTGAGTTTTGAACCCTATTTATAGAGTGTGAAGGGTTGCGTCAAAGAGTCGTGTCCATTGGCGAAGATTTGCATCACTTTAATATGATTGGATTCAAAGATTCATCTTCATCCACAATGGAAAAGCACCTTTTCATGATTGGTTTACTTCCAAAAGGTGTCTTTTCAGTTGGTAGTTGATGGTGGTTGATCGTTCTTATCCAGCGATTGAAAGAAGAGAAGAGTTTACCAAAAACCGCCAAGGTTGTGACTGCGAATGTATGTTGCGAACATGAATACTTGGTTGGCAACTTTCTGTTGTGAAGGTTAATAAGTCGTGATCGTGATATATGTGTCTCGATCGTGACATGCCTTTTTCACATGATTCCTCTTTGTGATTTTTACCGATCTTTGACATCATCGATCCTTCGCCAATTCCTTAAGTTCCACTCATCTTTTTTCACCTTCTTCACTCTTTTTCCATAGAATTCCACTTTTATTCATTTTACTTCCAAGATTTACCTACAATCTACATTTGCATAAAAAACAACTACATACCACGTGAAATCTTTTATATGAAGTATAAAATGAAATAAAACCATATCATTTTATGATTGAAAATACCATGGTTATAAGTGTAATTATACACTTATCATTGTACAATTCTTCTTTCCATAGAAGTTGCAATGAATGTTGAACTTCTTTTGTCTTTATTATTGTGAAGGAGGACACAGGGCTCTTGAGGTCTTTCCTTTTGAGGAACTTACCTCCTTCTTAGCACATTTGAAGTTTATCTTTGATAATGAGCATAAGGATTGTTTGTTCTTTAAGATGTGCTTACCTCATTTGAGTAGCCATATCTTTGAGAAGATTTGTTACTTGGCTTTGCAGCTTGTCTCCAAGGTTGAGGTTTGCTGTGGATTTGCTTTTGAGGATGATTCATCCTTGGAGTTTGGACTTGATTCTGAGGCTTGATGGCATCTGGTAGAGTTTTCTTGCAAGACAAATATCCTCCAATTAGCATCACTCTCCTGTTGAGTTTTGCTACATTTACTCTGACTAGAACTAACTCCTTGTGCTAATCTATGTTAGTTTCAAGCTCTATTTGCCTATTATGCAAGATATTCACTATGTTGCACATCGTTCGGTCTCGTATGGAAAAATTTTCAAGATCTTCTTAAAAAACCTTCATGTGTTTTTTATTTTTCATGACCATCTTGTAAATATCTATCAGTACCCTCATAACCTCATTCGGCATTTTGAAGTTAGAGTTTACCTCATCATTTTAGCAAGAGTTGCTTCTTGAAGGCTCCTTTGACGATGTCATCCTTTCCGTGTCAGCATCTAATTCAATGATGGGAGCCATGTCATCTATGGCCATACAACATATTTGTACAGTTTCTTCATTGTATGTATGTATGTATGCATGTATGTATGCATGCATGTATGCACATGAATAAATATTATAATAAAAATTGTGAAGAAATATCAATTACAATAAGGAAAGTTAAACTTTAAATTATTATTTATTAGTTCACGAATACATTTTTCAAAACATTAATTTCCTTTTAAATGCTAAAATGACGCAATTATTGAAAAAAATATGTGCTCTAATGGATTCAAACCTAGGACACTAGGATGAGGGGGGTCTTGGCGATCTATTCCAACCAACTCATCTATGAAATTTTATTGTTTAAGTAATACACAATACTATTATTATACTAAGTATTTCAAATTGAGGGGGGCTAGGACCCCGTTTCCCTTGTATGTGGGTTCGCCTTTATCGCTAGTTGATGATACTAGGGATGATCCTTGTTTGCTGTTGCTACACATTGCAACCATGATCTTCTTTCCCTTTTTCTTTCTCAGTTTGTGACAATTTAATTTGATGTGTCTCTTTTGATGATATTCGAAGCATGTGAGATTCTTCGATTGATCATTATTTGGTCTGTAGTTTGAAAATTTGAACTTCCCCTTTGAGAAATCTATCCTCTGGGGATTTTGCTTCTTAGAAAGCTTCCTCTCTTTTGGGATTTTTGAGGAAATTTTTCACTTCTCCTCATGAACTTTTTGATTTTTCTAGCTAGCATAGCCGATTCTTCATCACCATCTAACATTCCTTCATCTCCAAATTCAGCTTTGAGAATTATGGGCTTCTTACCTTCAGCTTTAGCTTTGTCTTTCTTTTGGAAGCTTTGCATTGAGATCTCATGAGTAATCAAGGATCTAATCAGCTCATCATATTTTTAAGTGGTGAGATCTTGGGCTTCTTCAATGGTTGTCTTCTTTGCCTGTCATTTCTTGGTTAGGCTTTTGAGGGTTTTCTTAAGTTATTCTTCTTCTAAGAACATTTATATACTGGTGAATTTGGAGTTCATGCTAGAGATATATTCATTCTCCTCCATCTCAAACAGCTTGTAGCACTTTCACAATCTGAAATTTTATTATATTTTGCATATCTAAAGTATAATGAAAAAAGTTGATAGCAGATGCGTATCTCTATAATTTCTTCATGTAAGAATCATTATCTGAACTTTCAGGTTTGTGGGCAGTAACTACATCTTCTGTAATTGTAGGTATGTATGGTTTGTTAGCAATTGTAAGTCAAACATACATGTCCTGAGATTGGATGAATTTCTTCATCCTATTCTTTCAGAATGTGTAATTTTATCTAAAGAATAAGGAAGGTTTAGACACAGATAACCATTCTAGGAGAATCTGTGTGGTTTGATTACCGAGAAGATGTTTCATGTAATTTTCACTCATGATTATGTGATCGTTAACTCTATATTAGTTAAATATTTTGATGAGTACTACTTTGATAACAATTATTGGGCCTTGTGTGATTGAAGAAGTCAAAGGAGGGGTGAATGGCTCTTTTTTAGTTACTCACAATCCTCGAAGGTTGTTGTAAAATTTGCTTCTGATGCTACTTTTGAGGAAAAGCTTAGTTAATTAAGAATATTCAAAAGATATCCTCGGATGCAATCTCTTTTAATTTTACTTAACTTGTAGTTTATAAATGTGATTGCAGCAAATAAAAATTATAGTAAATAAATTGCAAACACTATATTTTTATACTTGTTCAGCCTCTGCCTTATCCAGTTCTTGGAATCGTTGTCCAAGATTTAATCCACTAGTAATTCTCCTTAGGGTAGAGAAGAAACCGCTACAATGTTGATTCTTTGATTTAAGTACCGTCTAACAATTTACAACTTTTGAGCTTTACCAATACAAAAGTACCATTCGATTGTATCTACGCTCTGAGCTAATACCAATACTAGGAGTATCGTCCAACTAGTATCTAAGCTCCTCCACACTTACTTAACGCACAACAAGTGTTTACAAATTTTAGAATAAAATGAGATTTGAGCTTATGAACTTTTCTTAGATTAATTCTAATACAAAAGATTTCAATTTGTGAATTTCTAATACTTGCAAGTGAAGTTGGAAGATGTGTGTTAACTTGATTGCTCTTAAATTGATAAGAATTCACCAAGTTCCTCTAATGGAACTCAACTCCTTTATATATGCTTCTAATGTATCTGTTAGTCTTGGGCTATTATATATTCCTTCCCGTTATCACTTTGTCATGGAGCCGTTAGATTTAAAGGAGATTAAGGACAAGCTAAGCGTGGTAATCAAGGTTATTTGAATTTGTTAAACGAAGTTAGAAGATTGATATTTACCTCTGATTTAAGTTTGTTAGAGAAAAGGTCCCGCCATTATTTGTTTTCTACTGTGAAGGAGAAAAGGAACATTTGTCTCATTGCTGTCAACATCAACATGTCCTTTTCAAGTGGAACAACTTTTGGCGTCGCTGAATTAAATGTAAAGGCATGGTAAGGGTTAATTCACCTGATGCCTTGGGGTTGCTATTCAAATTATTTGAAATAAATATCCCGCATTTAATTTATCCCTAAATAAACCCAACTTAGAGGATACTTGCCTTTGAAATAGTTTTTCTATTTTTCCAGACTTTTAGCTTCTAATATAGTCATTATCTTTTGATGCAGTAAAGACGTATGATGTTTCTAAGATAGTCTTAGCTACCGAGGACAGTTCTTGAGATAAGTATTAAAACATCTTCTGATATCATCCTTCTACAAAATGAATTAATGATATAATAAAAGTTAATCAAACTAACAACCGTTTAATTTTGGCCACATGAATTAGGAGGTGCCTCAAGACGTCCTAAAAAATCTTTTGTTCCCCTGAACTTTGGAATTGACCCTCTAATTTCCTCATCTTTCGAAAAAGCACAAGATTACTCACTAAACACCACATGTCAAATTTTGTTTGATTTAACTTTCCAAATATGTCATTAATCTAATTTTATCTCTCCAATCAAAAGATGAAATGTGGTGTTTAGGGAGCAAAGTGGTGCAATTTTTGAAAGTTAAGGTAGTTACGTGATCACTTTAAAAATTCAGGAGGCATCAGGTTTTTAGGGATAACTTGAGGTCACTTTAAAAGCCCTCAATTTTTATATGATTATAAATAGATCGTCTTGTGTGGAAAATTTTTAGAAAACTTTGCCTTTTATTTTAAAATTCTACACATAGTCCTAGTATTACTTCATGCCGCTCGTATATTTCATTATACCTAAACGGGAATTCATCAAACGTATAAATCCTCTATTTTTTCTCAAAATTCTTCAATTTTATTCCTTTTTTATTGCATTTTATAGAGATAAAGATGTGAAAAATTGATAATCATTATACATTACAAATTTTAGATTATATATTTTTTTACAAAATTGAAGAAAAATGGATTGATTTATACCCGTCTGTGCTTAGGCATGGAGGTCATGTTGACCGCCCATCTATGTAGCACGGAAATGGAAACGGGAAAACTCCCTTTCAAAAAAATATAGGTTCGGAAACTGTGGGGAAACGTTTAAATAATAAAAATTTAGGGGTATATTCATAAATATGAAAAATAAAAAATTTCGTACATATTATTTCATTCTTATATAAAATACTAAAAAACATGAATTTTAAAATAAATTTATTGATTATAAAGCAAATCTACATGAGTAATGGCTATTTCAAAACACTAAACAATAGTAAATATGGTTATCGAAGTCAATAAAGTTTCATGAAGTCTGAAAGCTGTGTCATATTTACTAAATCGTAATAATGTAAGTACATAAAATGGAATAAAACAAGTTTTTATAATATAATAATATTATTAATAATATAAATAATGAATTGAGGTTTTAAAGTCTTAGTACTTTGAATATATTAGAAAGTTTAGTTTTGTGAATGAACTAAAATTGAGTTTTTCGATACGAGGAATTGCTAGGGAACGGTTTCCGGAATTTACGAAAATGAGTTTTCAACTTTCGTTAATTGCAGAAACGGCCCGGAAACGTTTCGTAGAGGTTTCCTAGGGTTTCCATTTTCGAAACGGATGGGAAACGCGGTCACAAGAGTTTCCGTGCTTCCTAGCCGAAATATTGTCATTTTAGAATTATCAAGACCAATAAGACAGTTATTACTCTATTGAAATTTCTAATTTATCTCTTTTACCTTATCATAAAATTCTCTCTTTTCCTTAATTATTACCTATAATTTCATTTTACACTTAATCTCTTTCCTAATTAATATAAGAGTAAATTTGAAAAAAAGTGTGAATGTTGCATTGATACGTGAGAATGACAAACAAAAGGGAAAATTGAATCTTGGCTGAAACGACAATCTTTCGGCATCGAAGGGAGTACTTTCCAGGAACCCCCTGAACTTTCAAAAAGTGCATCAGTTTGCTCCATTAATGTCACATGTCGATTTCTGGTATGAGAGAGTAAAATGAGTATTTGAAAAGTCAAATCAATCAGAAACTGGCACCCAGCATTAAGGAGGAGGGGAAGGGGGGGCGAATTGGTGCCCTCTTTGCAAAGTTCAGGGGTCATTTGAAAGTTCAAAGGGGTAAATGTGCGTTTAGGGACAAGTTGAGGGGTTCCCGATGCATTTTTTACCATCTTGTTCGATACCAATAACTGGTGTAATACTTTTGTGCAGAAATATCAACCATATGCGGAAGACCCCAATTTAAGCGGTGCGCTAGCTTCGGTCCTATGGGAACTCGACCTTCTTTCCAAGCATTTCCATCCATCCGTTTCCACAATGGCTTCAAGCATTCTAAGCCTGAGTACCAATCACAACCAAATCTACCTCCCATCCGGTACCCCTCTACAAGCCTTTTCAACCATGTCCCTCGACCGTGAGCTGCTCAACCTGAAATTCGACATAAAAAAATCAACTAACAAGCGGAAAAAAGTATCCTCCTCCAAGGCGGCAAACACGGAAAAATCTCGAGACGCAGAGAAAATCGATGAAGAGGAGTTGAGAAGGAAACTCTCCGACCATTTCAAGGTACAGCATGATTTGAAAGAGAACGAGAGGTTAAGGGGGGAATTAAATCGTACCACACTAGCGTTGAATTTATACAACGAATATAAGAAGGAAAAGAAAAAAAGGCGCAAGGCTTAGTCTCATATTCGCAAGATAATTGAAAGAAAAATTGCATAAATGGTCTCATTATTGTTAATGGGGCTATAAAAGAGAGCTCAATTTCTGTTGTCATGCCCAAATTCCTGTTCAGCGGTCGTATTGAGCTTACCTTTCATTGATCTGGCGCAATGCTGCAATTTTGAGGTAATCCTCGTACTAGTATTTAATTTTGTTATTTATAACTGTTATGAATGATTTTGCTTTTGTCATTGACATGAGTTATTATATTATATTATGATTTGTTCTGAATGATACTGGTGTTTTAAAGAAAAAAGGAATTGGCTAACTATGCGAACTGACCTTTTTAAAGACTAAATAAAAGGTTCAGGTTTTTAGTATTGCTATTGGGTCATTCATTAAATAAGAATTCGACAATAAAATTGTACTAGCATTGACTTTATTTCATTAATGGTATTTTAGTGCCCAGATTGTAAAATACATGTTAAGTTTAGATGCAGAAAATAAGTTCACAGAACATGTGAGCTTATGAAACTTGAAGTGGTCCAACCTATGATAGTCATGTAATAAAATATGTGAAAATTAGATGTTTTATTCTTTTATTACTAATAATTAACTGAAGAAAAGCAAATAGCCGATACCTGACCTAGAACATCTCAGAATTCTGAAACTAAATGTTTATTGAATGTGATCTCAATCATTAAGCCTTTTGTCCATGTGAATCATATCGCACATTCACATGTTAATTGGCACTTTTAGTATTGATGATAATGACAATAAATGCTAGAAAAATAGAGCGAAAATTCCTTGGTTTTATATCATATGATAATTAAAGAAACTCATACTTTGATATTCTTAATTTAATTATAGATTAGGTTTGGATCATAACTGAAATTTAGAAAGTCATGGACACTAACATGATACTCCATGTGACTTCAACCGTAATTTATGCCTCCATACAAAATTTTTACATGGTATTGTTACAATTCCACCACGACACAAAATTCCTCATCGGCACCCAATATTTTCGGGGGCGGTTTTGGTGTTCTCCATTAGTGTATATGGGATTATTTTAAGCCCATTCAGCAACCTTGCTGACGCAGTTGGTTTTCGGGAATCCTCGTCCTAATTATGATGGTAATTTACACATAAGAAATGACTCATTCTTTATGTTTTCCTATAAATGAGTTAATTATAGATTAAATTTGATTTGACATGTAACAAAATTTCAATTCTATTATTCAATTTCATATAATCGTAAATGAAAAACAAATTACATGCATTGAAAAAGCAATCCAACATTCAATAACATTGTGCATCACAAATGTTTTAAGTTATCCAAAGATAGTCAAGTTAAAATTTTGTCAATAACTTTACTTTTAAGTCAAATAATTTTGTTTTATTTGCATCATCAACCTACCAAAACTGATCGGATGGAATACCTATGAAGGGTCAATAATTTACAATTGTCATGAATGGCCTCATTAGGCACAAACACTCGATGAAATCATAAAAGAAATAGAATATCTAGTCCATAAATTTAGATTAAGTATGTGATATTTTCCCAATACAAGATGATATATTTCATTAAAAATGTAGTATAATTTGTTATAATAGGAGTAAAATATGTAACACTAAAATTTTGAACAAAAAGATAATAAATTAGTGAAGATCATTTTAAAAGATAAAAATTAAAAAATATACACGTTTAGATCATTTATATATGAGATACCAGTACCAATCAGACCCATTGCGAGTTGTACATTTACAAAGTAGATAAGATGATCAGGGTTCGAATCTTGGCACTTACAATTGCTCTCAGAAAAATAATACTCCCTCTGGTTCATAATATTTATCATTTTAGATTTTTCATCAAAACCAATAAGGCATTTAATGCATTATGAAAATGACTAATTTATCCTTTTACTTTATAATAAAATTTTCTCTCTTCTTAGTTACCAATTTATAAATTAATTGACACTTAATCTATTTCCTAATTAATGCAAGGGTAAATTAGGAAAATCTTGTTAAAAAGTGCATTGATATTATAAAATGACAAGTATTAGGAATCAAAATAAAAACTCTAAAACGACAAATATTAAGAACCGGAGGAAGTATATGAGATACCAATAGGACTTGGTTTAATTCTTGTCCACCTTTAATTAAGGCTGTAATTAACTATGTTGTGTTTGATTTAATGGCATATATTCATTTAGTAAAAAAATTATATATATATGAGATACCAAATACAATATTAAAAACTTTTAATAATCTAAAATCATGTCTCAATATATGTGTACATATGTATATATAACTCAAATTTATTTCGGGTTTCTTACAGGGATTTATTTGGGGGTGGTGAGGGGATAGCTCCACCCACACTCGCCCCCATTTCTCAATCGTGGGTAAAATTTTCCCCACGCTCGTTTGGGTGAAGATTTCGGTTTTTTCCCGTGCCCATCGATTTGGATCTCCACGGTTTTTGAGTAATTCCCGCCCTATTTACATCCCTAATCTGGAGTCTCCTAAACTTGTCCCTAATCACAATTGTGCCCCTTAGTCTTTCAAAATTTTCAAATAACCCTTTGAAACTTGCAAAAGTGTACCAATTTCCCCCTTAATGCTACATATTAGAATCTCATTAAAGATAAAAAAAATATCAGACTAACGACAATTTTAAAAATCAAACAATTCAGAAGCTAACATGTGGCAGTGATAGGACAATCTTGTGCATTTTCTACAATCTCAACTGATGATTACGACTTTTTGAAAGTTCAAGGATAAATCGTGCTCGGGACAAGTTCAAAATTCCTAATGCATCAAGGCTTAGCAACTCAAGAAAGTCTTGATTCGACTCAAATAATATTTTTTTATAAGCAATTTTCCTTCTTAGTGATCAGTGGAGGATTAGGTTGACGAAACCGGTGGGGCAGTTGTTTTCCTTTGCCTCTTACATTGGTCCTTGTTTTTTAAGGCTTATATTAATCTACAACCTAAACATTTCAAACGCTTTCCGTTGACTAAACTGAATTTATATATCTGTTGTCATTGGTTCAAAGGAATTTTGAACATCAGATAAAGTTGTTGCTAGGAGTATTGATGGAGGAGTTCAAAGTTATCTTTACTTTACCTTTTTTGATCATTGGATCATTAGTATGATGATTAATCCAATTATTACAAAGTGTAAAGTAATGATAACTTTGTTATGATCATAGTCACCTTATGCTTGACCTCAATTCATTTGTAATTTTTCACATTACAAATATTAGAAACTTTGGGCCAGTGGCCCAAGGGTTGGTATGATGTATTTGTAGTAAACCTGTTCATCGGACGGAATGAATTTTATCTGACTTTTGACTGAAACAATCAACCCAAGCTTGGTTCAATTCTATGTTTTAGAACTTAGGGTCCGAACTAGGTTTATGAGGTCATTCCCAAGCATTGCCCACGATTGATGGATATTTTTTTATTTTAAATTTCAATTAGACTAAATGGAAGAAAATTAACCATATAGTGAAAAACATGTCAAAAAATCTCATATAATGGCATTGTTTACTTAAAATATTTAATAGATAATAAATTTCTTTGAGTTAAGTATAAAAATTTAATAGGATAAAATATAAAAATCTTAAATAATTATTAAATTTAATGTATAAATATATAATAAATAAAATTATGATTCACAGAGCCGAGTTTATGTAGTTACACAAAGATCAAACTAATCCATAAAACTCTGGGCTTTAACGAACTCGGGTGGAATAGGCTTAGTGAATATGAATATCCAAGTTCGTTCCATAGGAGTGGGTTTGGGTCGGGCCATCACGAGCCGGGTCGGTGAACATGTCTAATTTGTAGCAAAAACAAAAAAATTTGATGTTTTGAAAACTCGAAATTTGTTGTATAACATGCTAAAATTTAAATTTCTGTAGGGAAGTTTGACATGATGAACCACTCAATTTACTACAGCATATATCCTTGATCGAAGAAATTGGAAATTGTATATCATTTTTTAATTATCTCATTTAAACTTACATTAAATGAAAAGAAAAATCTTCAATTTACCTTAGATGTGACTTAAACCTGTAATCTCTAGAATCTACAATTTCCGTCTTAATCATTAGGCCAAGACATCGGTCATATGTAACCTTTCATAATAAATAACTCAAGAATTTGATAAAATTTCCATATTTTACTCCAAAAAGACCGTGTTAGTGTAATAATGTATTTTTGTATATATATTATATACCCTATTATTTAAAAACATTAAACTTTATGATATATGGTTATATGCATAAAAGGTACGAAGCAGTACAGATTCCATGCCACCATAAATTATAAAAAATTAAAACACGTAATTAAGTCCAGTTGTATCATACAACAATTTGTTATAATATTTTGTCAAGCTGGAACAGCTTTTTTATGTGCATAACACACACATAGTATCTTTTATCACTTGATATCATATTATTTTTAAATAAATTACTTTGATTTTGTTTTACTTGCTTGATAACTTTTTTAGTTAAAACAAGTGCCATATACATTAGCTGTCATAGCTAATACTGAGACATTCTTTGAACAAGATGAATAAAATGATTCTATTAACTAACTAATTTATAGATTTGTCTAGTCTTTTGAAGTAAAAATAAAAATATATGGAAATCCTTAATTAATGGGAATCATGTTATTCTGATCTACCAATTATAAATTGTTACACAATAAATCAAATTAATATAATCATCAAATTAATCAATAGAATATTTACATTTTGCAGAAATAAACAATTTATCCTTTGTATTTTATTTATTATACTAAAATTATGTCTTTGCTACTTTCAACTTTATGATTGTATTCTCGATTGCTAAGTCGATATCATTTGTGCTAGTTATTAGACCGATACTTTCATTTTCACTACTTTTATTGCTAGTTTTCAGATTATTAGCCTTGAGTAAATTATTTAGGATCTTACTTCTTAACTTTTAGATTTTTATAGTAAAACTTTTTATTCTCGATTACTCACTTATAACTTCGTCAACATGTAATATCTCATCTTATTAATAAAAGAAAATTTGAAAAAACAGTGAAACTGTATTTATAGCTCACTTTGACAATAAAAAAAGTAAAACAATGGGAAGAGACAAATAAAGAAAATGGGAGGAGTATAATTTCACTATAATAGTGGACTGCTTTTGCTCTCTTTCTCTTCTACTTTCTCAAAACTAGTTTTTATTTTGAAGAAGAAAAAGAGGTTCTCTTGAGTGTTTTCTTCCTCCTCTTAACCAATTTTGTGTGTGTTTGATCTCTTATAGTTTCATAATTTTAGTTTCTTATGTTGAATAAACCACGTCTGATATTTTAAAGAGATTTCTCTATACAATAGTCTTCTTCAATTTTGATTCCGCTATTACACAATACAACTTTGATAATTTTATCGTTGGGTTGGATTCCATTTGAATCTATTCAAAGATACTACACAATACAACTTTGAAAGTTTTGTCGTTGGGTTGGGCTCCATCTAAATCAAGTGAAAAATGCATGTCGATTTTTCATATTAGGTACTCATATCTATCTTATTTAAACAAGATCATTCATATCTGCTAAACTAGTTGGTGTGTTATGGAGTATGCCAGAAATCTTATGATTGTAGATCTCTGATAACGTGGAATGGAACATAAGAATATCTAGATTTGTTATTGTTTTTTATTTCTTTATGTATTCCTCTTACTCTTATGACGAGTTCTGTCTTATCTATTCATATGATGAAATCTTGTTATTTTGAAATTTGATAGAATATTTTATTTCATTTACGTATGAATTAATATTTATTTCAAATTTCAGTATTAATGATATTTTCTCCTAAAAAATGATACGTATGAATAATTAAAATTTATTTTTATATGATGTTAGGTGTTACAAGGTTATTCACAATGCTCTGATGTATGATGGTATACTCAATTCTATATTATTATATAGTCACTACAAATAAAATTGAAAAATCACCGCTCAAAGTTGATATTTGTAAAGCATATGTAAGAGCATCGATTTACTCCACAATTATGAATATCAACATAAGGAGATTCTTAGCCAAACCCACTTTTACCAACCTAGAAACAACTTTTGAATGTACTTTCATCAAGTTGAAGGAGCTCCTGAATGTACTTTCATCAAGTTGAAGTAGCTCGCAAGTATAAGTCAAAATTAAAAAGGTAGTTGGCCAAAATGCTAAGTTATAATAGCTCTATTTATTTAAGTTAGTGAAAAAAAAAAGTATGAATCTATGGAAGTTCTTGACTTGCATAAAAAGCTTAAGGTGCAATCAATCTTAATTTTTTTTTAATTTAAGCAAGTCTTCTCGTCTCTTTAAATATTATATGGATTACGAATTTAACATTTTTTATAAGACCATTTTATCATTAATCAATTATTGATTGATTAATTAATTTTACATATATAATATGTATTGAATGTGTATTTGTGGTCGAATTGTTGTTAGGTGATAATTTTATTGAATTCGAACTTCTTTTAAAACAATCAAAATTTTAAAATCTCGTTTTAAAACTAAGAAAGAAAGGGTTGTTTTATAAATAACGGTTTAATGCACCCAACGCATTTTGAACTTGTTCAAAAACATCATTTTTTCCCTCAGAACTTCCAAATGACTCACTGAATTTGTAAAAAGTATAACAGTTTTCCCTCAATATCACGTGTTAGCTTATGGCTTGTTTTACTTTTCAAATATGTCATTTTCCTAAAAAAATTTCTCCAATTAGATTCTGACATTTGTCATTAAGAGAGCAAATTGATGTATTTTTTACAAGTTGAGGAAGTTATTGTAAAAACAAGTTCAAGAGTTTTTTTGATGTATTGAGCCATAAGTTATTGTAAAATACTACTCAATCGTACATGCATGGTGTATTACATGTATAGTGATGTATATTGTTTTACAAAATAAATAAATTTATAATAATCAAAAGACGTGATCGCCACCACCAAACTAATCAAACCATTTTTGTTACTTTAATAATTAATTACAGATTTGGAAGGAAATCTATCAACTAATTCATCGCATCGCTTTTACTGTACTCCAATCAATGAGTTGAAATTGTCGTTATCCTTTTCAACTATGGTGATTTGAATCACTATATTTTATCATATAATTCAAATTTTCTTTACAAAACCTTTAAATGACGAAGAATCATACAAAATCAACTAGACTGGAATAATTTTGTCATAAATATGTGTAATACAAACAAAACTCAAAACAACAATAATAATTGAACTTGGTTCAGTTAATACATTCACAAAGTTGAATGAAACTAGAGATCAAATCCTGATTCTTTCAAATATCTTTTTTCAATTAAAAAAAAACTAAACAACTCAAATTATAAAACAAAGAGGATTTGGAATATCTACCCTCAATGAATGATATGTGTCTCAAATGAAGAGAGTTCGTAATGTAATTGAAGCAAATTAGCAAAGATATGAATTAATTAGATAAAACACATTAATTAATGGCTGAACAAATATTAAAAAAAATGATGTCATTTTAAAATTTTCATCAAAATCAATAAAACTCTTAATGCTCTGTTAAAAAGATTAATTTATTCGTTTTACTTTATCATGAAATTCTCTCTATTCTTAATTATTACTTCATAATTTCATTTTATACTTAATCTCTTTCCTAATTAATACAAGGGTAAATTATAAAATAAATGTTGAATGTTGCATTGATATATGAGAATGACAAATAAAAGGAAAAATAAAATGTTGACTAAAATGACAATATTTCGATATCGGAGGGAGTGTATGTAAATAAAAAAGACTTAAATTATAGGTAAATGAATATATTAATGAGAAAATGCGTTGATTATTTAGGCAAACCTGATGATGATTGTAATTTTTTTTAATAGTATAATTAACAATTTTTTAGAAAGATAATAGGGTAATAATGGTTTCCGGGACCTAGGCTAGGATTAATCAGGTGTGTAATTTTTATTTATTTTTAAAAGTATTAAAATTATATAATCAATTATATAAAAATATAATATAAAATCATTATACAAAAGATTACTAAATATTCAAAATAAAAAAAAATTGAAAAAATCATTAATATTTGTTAGTTCTTAATGATAAACACTCGAAGTACAAATATATATTTTTTTAAGTGCATCTATATTATCTCTAGACCTGGGCATGGCCGAGTTGGGCTGGGCTCAATCGAGCCCAACTAATATTTTAGGGAAATACAAGTGAATACTATATTTGAGTAAAATATTTTTCCTTTCACGATAAAGGAATAATATTTTTGTTTTACTCATTGATTAAGTTTTGATTTTTTCTTTTACCGACTATTCTTAACCCTCATTAACAACGTTTTCTCTTATACTTCTCTGTGCCTCCTCTTCTTCTTCTTTCTTGTCTCCGCTTCTTCTTCATTTTTGTTCTCTGCTTCCATCTGTCTCTTCCCTTCCTCATCTTCTTCTTCTTCATGCTCTCTCTCTCTTCGAATCACGATCTTTATCGAATCACGATTTGTGACGTTTTCATCTAAATTCTGTTTCATCACTTTGATCTCCATTTTTTTTCAGATTTTGATTTCATTGAGTCTGTTCTTATTGCGTGAGTATTTTATTCATTATTTTCAGATTCTTTTTTCATCTTGTTTCTTATTTTTTCAGGATTTTGGGTTGCGATTTGAGTTTCCGATTTGGATTTGCGATTTAATTTTCTGTTTTGGATCGCGATTGAGTTTGTTTTTCATTTTTATTCTTTTCTCCAGATTGCGTTTTGTGTTTAGACCTTGTTTCTCTTTTCTGGCAATTTCAGTTGTGTTTAGATATCTTTTTTTCAATGTTTTTGCGTTTGCTGAGGTTTTTTCACTTTTCAATGGAGAAGATTGTTATTTTGGTACATTTTATGGAATTTGAACTCAATGATTTCAAGTTTTCTTAAATATGATGTTTTTGTGGTTTGATTGTTGACAAATCTGTAAGTTTTTTAGATTTTGAACAATGATATTACAAATTTTTTAAATCATTGGATATGAAGATAATATATTAAGATCTATTTCAGATTTTAAATTCAATTCCAGTTACAGATTAAGTCATATACCTGATATAGTGAGTATTATACTTGGTATAATAATCATTATACCTGGTATAATAGTCACTATAATGATTCAAAGAATATTCAAATCATTGAAGATAAATAAAGTATTAAGATCCAGTTTTAGATTTCACATTTGAATAGTATATGGTCATTATATCAGGTATAATGGTAATTATACCTAGTATAACAATCATTTTAACCAATAATATTACAGAATATTCAAACAATTTGATATAAAGAAGTTATCAATATCAAGTTTCATATTTCACATCAGAATCCATTTTTTAAATCATGTCATTATACCAGGTGTAATGCAAACTAATATTATAAAAAATATTCGGAGATAAAGAAAGTATTAAGTTCAAGTTTCAGATTTCGCATTTGAATAGTATAACTAGGTATAATTACTATTATACAGAGTATAATGGTTGTTATACCTGGTATAATTACTATTATATAGAGTATAATGGTTGTTATACCTGGTATAATAGCTATTATACCTGGTATAATAACTATTATACCTAGTATATAAACTATTATACCCAAAATCGGTGGTTATTCTTATGTTCACATATTTTAAAAAATCAAAACTTAAATTCAGGTTTTTTGAAAAATTAAAACTTAAAATATGATATTTGTAAAATTATACTATAGCATGACCTAAAATTATTTTGGCTTTTCCTTGTAATTCCATAAAAACCCCAATATTTTAGTGGTTCAATTCCGGTCCAATTCATATAAAATTTATGTCGAGTCCGGGTCATGTTTTTTATAAATTATTAAATCCCAAGCCAAGTCCACATGCCTACAAACTTGTAAAAAAATTTACTTTTATTATTAAAAAATAACTATATTTTGTAAAAATGTTCCCAAATAAACTATAATGTAAACAATATTTAATATAACATCTATGTATTTTACTCCATCCCTTTTTAAATAATTATCATTTTAAAATTGTTTCCCAATACCAATGTCGCATTAATTAGGATGATAAAAATAGTTATTTAATCTTATAACTTTTGTTCATTTGAAAGTTAATTGAATACTTTATTCTTTTTTTCATTTTCAATGTGCATTAAATAAGGGTAAAATAGACAAAATGTGCATTTAAATCCTAAACGACACTTATTTAAAAAAAATTTCAAATACCCTAGAATGACAATTATTATAAAAGGGAAGTAGTAATAAATAAGTAAACAAAAATATAAATGTGTGAAATTATATATAATAAATTCACAACTATATATTTTTTGTATATATTTATGACATCAGGCTGGTCGAGTCGGATCGAGCTTGGACTTCAATATTAAAACAAAGCTCATCCCATATGTTGGCTGGGTCACAACGGACCAGAATTTTATTATATATTCCTTGCCCAGCCCAACCCATATAGGTCGGGCATGGACGGGCCTTGTAGGCCAACGGCCCGTGCCCAAGTCTAATTATCTCAGAGTTCTTATTTTTTTTGGAATAGGCTATGATGTTTCTTGTTTTTATACTCAAAACGAAACTTCTACGTCGATAACACTTTGATGCGTATTATTTTCATCGATTGCACTACTTTTTGTGGGTTAAACAAATTGAACTCTAATTATTGTAAGCATCAATATCTCGAAAAACTTGTGTCTAGGACCTACCTAGGTAGAAAAAATCGAGCTTGGCATTACTAGGCGGGAAAAAATAAAATTAAACAGTGGAATGACAATAAACCGATCAAGGACCTAATTAACAATAAGGCAAAACCTATGAGAATGAGGCATTTGTTGGACTTGACAAAGATTTCCGAAATTGTGATTACTAATGAGTAATGACAAAAATGCAACAATAATGTTTTTCTCTCCGTTTTAAAAGGCGGCAATTTTAGCCGCTTAGTCGATGGTTAGACAGAATTTTTTGGAACATCGTCACAATTTATTAATTGAGCAGTCCAAAGCGAACAAAGTAAATAGTTTTGCCAAAGTTCAAAAAGGTGTTGTCCAAGTCCGGTAAATTTTTGCCAAACTCAGAAAAATGTCACCAAATTTCAGAAAAATGTTACCACATAATTTTTATTTTTATTATATAAAAATTATGCGTTAAATTAAATTTATTATTATAATTCATTAATAAATTAATAAAATTAACAAATATAAATTCGCCCGGTCCTCGTCTAAGCCGCGATTAATCTCCTTCTAAACCCACGAAAACTCTAGTCACCCGACTAACATCTATCACCTTTTTAAACAATGGTTTTTTTTATCTAATAAATTTTTTTTTTCTACCTTTCCTGATCTACAAATGAACATCAATAACTTTTTAATTCTCTCTTTTTATTCTCAGCAAAAACTTCCTGGAAGCCGAACCATTGATGTTATATAATTCTCACAACATCGAAGAATTTACATGTACTGTTTTCTTAGAGAGAAGGATAATTTAAAAATTGTCAAAATTACAAAGCAATAGAGAGAGATACTTTTTAAACTTCCTTTTGAATAAGGATTTTCTAAAGTTCGGGTGAAACTTAAGAGTAATATTATTTCAGCTTTCTCCTAATTATAAGAGAGCAAAACAAAAAATTTGGATTGAGATTCTCTAAATTTGGGAATTGGATAAGTTGTGTATTTTAGTAAATCTAAACTATCTATTGAAATTTAATGGTTGATATTTGACTGCATCGTGAACCCTACAAATAAAAAAAATTGAATCTCAACTATTAAATCTTGATGGATGAGTGAGAATGATTAAACTTAACAACAACTTTGAAAAATTTAAATTAAAATTTTTCAATGTTGATGTTTCATTTTAAAATAGAAGGCATGAATTCAACCAACTTTACTTTTAGTTCAATTTTAGTGAATTCTTTTTGTTTCTTTTTTTATTCCTATAATTTTATGATTTTATAATTGCTATATCCTACCAGAACTCCAATTATTAAATTTTACTAGATATATTGGGAAATTAGAATTAGTAAGCATAATGTACATGACGCATAACTGCAATTTACCTAATCAAAATTAGGTGGAGTGAAATTTAAGAAATAATATAAATTCGATGATTAACAATTAATTAATCAAGGATAATTTGTTTCAGGTGGAAAAAGAAGCCATAGTCTCGTGTCTCAAAGCATGGAATCTGCATTTTAGATAAATGTCTGAATGAACGGTTTTTACAGTTTGTTTAATCATTTGTTTTTTGCTGATTAACTGCCGGATTTTGTGCATCTTTTACTCTTCTTTGTCTGCAATTCACCTTTCTTTTAGTTATATTAGTTATTCAATGTTACAACAAACCTTTGATAACACACAAGAGATAATACACATCGGTTTTATACCGCATCACGGCTATTATTTATATAACTATGAATTTAATTTCTTGCAAAATTTACTGACGTGCTTGAAATACATTTTCACTCTCTCGCACAGAGGTAGATTCGAAATTTTGAATCAGATGGAGCACAATTGAACTTTTTTTCCTGAAATTGTGCGAGGGGTGTTTCTTAAAACTTCTAATTTTCAACTTTTAACTTAAAAGTGTGTTTATGTGTAAATCTGTTCGTGACTGCTAATTTGGACACTAACCCCCCACCTCCCTCTGCAACTGATCAGTTTGACCTCAAATACAGCGTTCTGTCTGAGAACATAAACTTGCCATATGCGACAACTCTCTCTTTAGAAATACGAGCGTGGTTGTATAATAAGTGCCATTATAAATCGGACTCGGGCACAAATCTGTAATTTTAGTTAACACCTGATCAATCTATTTATTGGATATGAAAATTTAAATCAGTATCCAAAACAGATATGTTAGGATACGTGGTCAATCTTAAAGTTAATTACTGTATAGACATCTTTAGCTTGTATAAACACAATTTTGATATGGTGGAAAATTTTGGGGAAAATAAAAAAAATTTATAATTTATTATATTTTTATATCAATGTTTTGGATGGAAGCAGCTGCTCATCGAATATCCCGTACAAATGAGTAATGACAAAAATACCCTCCCAACCACATTCTCACTTATTACGATTCTGCACCCAACATTCCCACACATTCACAGATTACCCCCCAACAACAACGCCACCCCTGCTCCGCCGCCGATGCCGACGGCGGATCACCGGATCTGCATTCTCCGATCCTGCCTGCATTTTCGTTTTTCTTATAGCTAAAATCGAACATAATAATCATCAATCAAGAAGAAGAACAACAATAGGAGAAACCGAAGACCAAAAGAAGTAAGATTAAATGTATATTTTCATTTTCCATTGAAGCAAGCTTTGATCTCTGATTTACAAAGGAACATTTCACCCAAAATTAAAACCTCTTTAAAGGAAAAAATGCCTTCGATCATCAAAAAGAAGAAGAAGAAGAGAGGAATATTTACAGGCAAGAAGAAAACTACCAAGTAAGATCTGCGGGTGCTTCTATAAGAAATCGTCCGAAATCAAAGAACCGAGAAGTTCTTCAAGGTCGGCCGATTCCAAACCGAGTCGAAGCGCTTCCATAACTCGTTCAAAAACCAGGACGTGACACGGGATCCGCAGCACGCCTTTCTGATCGTATCCGTACTCCTGCGCCGATTTGTTGAGCAAACCGATGAAGATCGGGTGGTTCAACAGCTCCGCACTGACCACGAACCGCTCCATCTCGTCGCCGACGTAGACCGGCACGTGTCCTTCCGGCACAGGGTTCCCGCCGCCGACTCGCCGCGCTGTTTTCACCAGGCACCGGAACGACTCAGCTCGACGCGCCGATCTGGAAGCGGAGCACCTCCGGGCTTGAGATTGAGAGTCGGAGCGGAGAAGACTGTACTGCGACGAGTCAGCGACTCGGGAGAGGCGGCGAATCAACTGCTTCATGGATCGACTCAGAGGCTCAATTGTGAACTGGAAGAGTAAAGAAGTGAAAACTGAGAAGTGAGAGTTTTAGAGAGGGAAAGAGAGTAAAAAATTGGAGTTGCAGTAGAGAGAGAAAAGGAAAGGAGATGAATAATGGTGAAGTGAAGAACTGGGAAATGGAAGGGCGAATTATATAAAGAGCGCAAAAAAAAAAAAAGAAGGTACGTACATGATTGAGTACTTGGCAGGTACAATTGAAGTGAATTAGTTTTTCTCTTTTTATTTAATAAATAAATATGTGAAGTTATTTATTTATTTATTATCAAGATTTTTTTTATAATGTGAAATGAAAGAAAGATCCTTTTTCTTGTGTATCTACTATCTAAGTTTATGGTATGTGGTACATCAAAAATATTATTCTTTTCCTTGTATATTTGTCTTTGTAAGTTATGCTTTTGCCCTTGTTGTTGTTTACATTTATTTATTTATTTTTATTGTATTTTTGTAAAATTTGTTTGTTTATAACAAATATTTTGTTTTGATTACAACAGACTAAAATATGTTTAATTTAACCTTTTTTTTGTTGTTGTTGTTATGGTGGTTTCTTTTGGTGTTGGTGTTAATTTTTGAAATGTATAATTTGGATTTTAATTATAATGAAATTTCATAAATTATAAAATTTTACTACACATCACACATTTCTAAACTAATATAGTATGGGTTTCTAGTTGAGATCGATGATGGAGCATATTTATAGAAAGGGTAATCGTTGGGCAGATAAAATGATTAATGTAGTTGGTAATTTTTCATTAGATGGACACTTATTCATTGATCCGGTTCCGAGTCTCCTTCCTTTTTGTCATTGAGGATTTTGCAGGGGTATTTATACCCCGGCTTGTTCATGTGTAAACTCGTTGGCATTTTTTCTTATAAAAAACATACAAATCTGTTCCGTTTGTTTCAAAAAAAACATTCATTGTTTCTTAAGATATTCAAGGGTATGCTTAAAAAAAGAACAGTAAAGGTTTCACTCATTTTCAATAGGATTTCTGAGAAATTTTAGATTTCATAAGATATCCTGAGGTTGGTATCCGTCAGCAAATAAGGACCTAACCATTAACACCATAAAAAATAATGACGTTGCAATGAGTATTTTGGGAAAATCCTATTTTCTTCGTCTCCTTCCCTTCTTTCAAAATTGTTACATCTCACCTCACCATCGATGCCAACCCCTAAGCTCTCTTCAACTCCTCTCCTCCTTCAATCTGCCATTAACATCAATACCCAAGTAAAACTCATCGTTCGTCTTCACTTCCTTCCTGCTCCGATCAGCCACCACCAATCTCTATTCCCTTTCCAAGTCAAAGCCCATGGAAAAAACATGTTCAATTTATCTTTCCATCTCTATTCACCAACATAGGTCGTTACTAATTAAACTCACTAGCTCTATGATTTTTAATGATTTGTTGTTAGTCGAGATCATTATGTTTGTATTAGGGTTTTATTAGTTTCCTTTTAGTGTTTCGCCTCTTTGTGTGCTGTGTAATTTCATTTCTTTTGATGATTCGAATCAAGTTAAATTTGCTGAATTCTTGGTGTTAATTTCTCGTTCTGTAAAGTTTTCATGATTTGCCATTCTAATTATGAAATGCTCGTAATGAATTTGAAACTACAATTTTTGAGTTAAGGTATTTGTTCTATATTCAAGTTTGCTTTATCTTTTTTGTACTAATCTGAAATTTGGGTGAAGCCAAAAACTTTTATACAAAATAATCTATTCAGCAAGAGCAACAAAGATGAATCTCAACTGAATTTTTGATGGGATTTCAGCAAATTTAGCAAGAGCAGAATCCGTAGAAAAGCTCCACGCCTTCGATTTTGAAAGCGGAAATTTCTTGGATTGGATCAGTGGGAAAGGAGATGTAGAAAATCGGATTATCCCACAATGCCCATTGTCACATCATTATTTTTTACAATGTTAACAGAAAAACTCTCATTCACAAAGATACAAATTTCGGGACCCCTTTTCAATCTTAAGTTCCTCGGGATCCTTTTTTAAAAGTGAATGAAACCTCATGATATTTGAAGTTTACACAGTATTAAATAACAAAGTAGTATATTCCTAATAAATATTTTTTTTTTGAAAAGCAAAAGAAAATTACTTTGGCTTTCAATTTCCTTAAAGGGAATGTTTTTTACAATAAACCACATAAATAACCACGTATTATTTTCCTTACCTACCGCTACTTTATTCAACAATTGTAGTTTTAATTTAACATGATAACATTTTATTTCAGTTTTGATAAAACGTTTCTTTAACAATAAGATTGGATTAAGTATCTTTTTAGAGTCTGTTCTATACTTCAAATTCTCTTTTAATACCTGACCTAATGAAATTGCTTATTTGGTGTATGACGTATTCACTTTTTGCTTATTGGGTATTTAACGCATTCACTATATGCTTATTTGATGCATGATCTATTTAATTTAAATACATAAGGTGTCTATCTAACAACACAAAAAAAAAACGTGAAACAACTATATTGTTATTTGAAAAATGAGTATGTTTAGTTGATCATGCATAGAATTGCCGATCCTCAATGGTCTTTTATGTTATCGTATTAAAATTCGATATATTAGGTATCAAATAGGCCAAAATTGAATGCGTCAGGCACCAAATAAGCAATTTCAATAGGTCAGACCCCAAAAGGGTAATTAAAGTATAAAACATGTCCCAAAAAGGTATTTAATCCCAATAAGATCAAATTCAATGTTTAGCACAAGAAATTACCAATTCAGTTTCACAACATTCACTTGCTTCTAGAATATGAAACTTTAACGAAGAAAATGTTTGATTTCGTTGTTGTTGATATATTTAACGTTTTCGAAACAACAACAAAAAAAAAATCAATTGTAACCAAATATTGTTAGATATAGTGTATGCCCTAAGAGCAATTAGGGTAGTACATTAGCTTGTATGATGTATAAACATATTTATTAATTAATAAAAGGCATTTCTTTGTTATTCAAAGTTGTTTCTTTAAGTATATGTACGTTTATATGTTATACGTATTAATTGATTAACAAAGTCCATGACATAAGTTATAGCATAGAAGAGAAATCATAGTGGGACTATGATTGTTGAGATTCTCTTTATGTGTAATTATAACTATGTCTAAACATCCCCGATCATAGTTTCATCGAGACCGGACATTGATGAAGCGGATAGATCAGCATGTGGGTGCACTTCTCAAAAGTAGCTGATCTCAATAAGCTAAAGATAGGATCTTAGAAGTGAACACATG
>CATIWQ010093493.1:0-21438 GCA_949673415.1 Euphorbia schlechtendalii | reverse complement strand
TATAAATATTGAATTGAATGAAATGGATTATAAAATAACTACATTGAACCTTAACCCAAAATCCTAAAAATAAATATTTAATTTTTGAAAAATTAAGGGTATGTAAAAACTATAAAAAAAATTTATAAATAATTACTTGTTATAAAATTTTTGTATAAAAATAATATGAAAAATATAAAAGAAGTTACAATTAACTTAAATCCCAAAAACCTGAAGCCTAATATTTAATTTAATTTATATAATAATCAATGATATTTTTTATAAACAACTTCCTATTTATTGAAATTTATTTTTAAATTAAATAATAACCATTAAAATAAAAAACCGTACTATGTATACGCACCTATTGTTCTCTTTCAACACTATATATCTCATAGCCCTCATCGTCGCCGTCTTTGCATCGCTACCTCTGCTCTTATCCCTTCCTACTACCTTACCTTGAAACCCTCTCTTCTTCTTCTTCTTCTTCTTCTTCTTCTTTTGTCATCTCTTTAATTTACTCTCCATTTCTTTCCCTCAAATTCACTAAACTTGAATTTCTCAATCTCATTATTTCCCTCTTCGATAATATCCCTAGATTTTAAAACGAGTGAATTATTTCATTATGTGATGAGAAGTGAAATTGGAGGATGAACGATGTCGATACCTCGTAGTAGAGTGCAAATGGGCAAGGGAGCAACTAAGCGGCTAGTGAGTCCAATCAATTATTTGGAGGCGATCACCACAAGGCCACGGTGGAAGCTTTCGACAGATAAAGATACTAAGAAGATTCACTAAGTATGTGCTTGATGTGCTTGTTTGATCTTTATGTAGTAACCTGTTGAAAGAAGTGCTTGCTTGTATGTATGATATAATGTTGTTATGATAGATAAAAAAAAATTATCTTGTGAATTGTTGTATGTAATTTTTTTGTTGGCAGGCTTTGTTGAATTCGATCTGGTTATGATTATGTACATTATTGTTCTTATTTGCTTGGTAAATATGTGAGATCAGAAGTGAAAAGGAGTGTGTATACATAATTCAATGTAGGACTTGTAGTCAAATTTTCATTCAATTGAGTCATAATTCAACTTAATTTTTTATTTCAATCTAGTTGAACAATCGTTGCTTTGGTAAATTTTGGGTTGCGTAGAATATGTGAAGTATTATATTTGCTTTTAGTTCCCCTTTCTTGGAAATTCTGACTCTCTTTTGAAGCAAGTGCCTCCCTTGATACAAATCTTTCATATATTTTTGTCTTGAAGTTTTTTTTCCACTGTAAGTTTTTTTGTAACATCCTTTTTATGTATTTGTTTCATAATATGTGCTGCCTTAAGTTTTAAATTAAGTTATCTTATTCATGGTGCTGGTCACCAGAGGTTTTACTTATTTTATGCAAAATGTGTGATAGGAATTCATTCTTTGTTTGTTTTATAACCAGATAGATGTATTTTGTCAATCTTGATGCTCAGTAAGGAGAAGTTTGTTATTATGCTTCTGATATTTTGCCCAACTGTTTCTTATGTATTTTCTACTTCATAGTTTTCTTTGACTTGTTGAGTTGCTTACCAATTAAAGGTGATTTAATTGAGGCTAAGCTTGTGCATGATCAGTATGCTTAATGGTTTGTGTCTATATATTAGCTTTAAGTGTCACCTTGTACCAGTTTCTTCGTTTAGGTATTTGTACATTACTAGGATCAACAATTACTAGGGGCTTGTTTTTCTCTTATGCTGTGCATGTGATATTATGGTTTAGACTTGATTGAAATCGCCTGTTAAGTTACATTATCTCAAATATTTGTGATGAGTTTTATGTTTTAGTATATCAAAATGGTAAATTCTATTGATGTCATCTTATGGTTTGTTTTAAAAAGGAAAATAGTGAAAAGGAAGATGAATATTCACTATGACTTGGTTATGTAGTTTACAAGATGTGTGCATGTCCTGTTTATTGAATTGGCAAGGTTAACGTTTTGTCCTCTTTTACATGTTTGGAGCGATAACAATTTTTTTTTACAATCAAATTTATTTTACTAGTTAGGATGTTCTGTCTGCTAATTAGGCTTTTAAGGTTGAACTTCATTCTTTTCTCTTGAACTTTTTTATATGATGCTAAATTATTCAATTTTTACTTATTGAGGATTTTTGGTTGTTAATTCAAAAGCCTATGCTAATCTTCTACTTGCATTTTAATCAAATCTGTTGGTAATTATGTTAATTAGTTGTTGGAATTTGAAATCATTTGATTTTTCATGTAATTAATTGTTGATTGTTCACCAAATAAACTTGAACCAACTGCAAATTATTTAGTTTCATTTGGGTCAATAACTTAAAGTTTAATACTTTGTGCAACTCTGCTCAAGTTTGGTTGTTGCTTTTGTATGATGGTGGGTGTTTACATGTAGAGAAACACATAGGTTGGCTCTGGTGGAGATGCGTTCTAGTTCATGATATTTAACACTCACTCTTCTTTTTTTATTTTTGTAACTTTGCCTCACATTCCATTGACAAAGTTCAATATTTTGTGTGGGGGCTCAACCTAAGCATTCCATTGCACATGAACTAGTAAAGTAGGCAGCTGTTGTTTACAACTCTCATCCTTCGATTACATTCTCGCGTGGATACTCTGAATTGGCATGTAAAATACCTTCAAGTGCTATTGTTATTTCTACTCTACTGTTGTTACTCTCTTATTCTCTCTAATTATAGTTATTCTATCAACTGTCATTTTGGTTTAAAGGCATAAATCTTCCATGTAGTTAATTTTATATTGCAAGATTATAATTTTTAATGGCTTAGAGGTGTTAATGCACCATTCTTTAATTTCTCTTTTGCATCTATTTTTTAACTCTCTTTCTCTCAAAAAGGGTACAATTATTCTTACTCTAGTCTTAAGGTATAATTCATACTTCATAGCTTCTTTTCTCTCTTCTTTGATTTGTTTTCTAATTTAACCACTTTGAATCCCATCATAGCATTAATTATTTTTTCTAATATTTAGGAGTTACAAGGTAGAGGCATGGATGAGAGGTTCTCTTTAAGTTTAGTTTGGAAATGGTTCATATTGATGTATTACTACTACTTGTAATTCAGTTTGGAAATGTGTTATGACTTAATTGGATATAGGTAGATGTGTTTGCATGATTGTTTACACTCTTTTTATTCAGAGTAACCTCTCATACTATTAAATTATTTGACTTTCTTCCCATATAATGATTTATTAATATACTTTGTTTAGGTATGATATGGATTCTCTTGGTACTTACCATTGTTGGGTTGAGTTGAGCAGAATTGGTATTAGTCATTTGAGTTAGTGTATTAGTCATTCTCTTAGATTTTAAGTGTATTCAATACAATTCAGATTGATTCAATTAATTTACATGCATATCGACGTTGGATTGCATTAGACCTCAAATGGATGACATTGCAATTATTTTGTATATTTGAGCTTCATTCATTCCAAATTACCTAACAACGATTTGTTACAAATATTTAACATTACAAGTGAAGTTGTAACTATAGATAGGTGGTGACAAGTAAATGTTGTAACGGAAGATAGTATTTTCGTGACAACTAATAAAAGTTATCATGAGGTTTTAGTAAAATTTGTCGTATAGTACGTGACAACTTGCTCTATTTATGGCAACTTGGAGTAAATGTGGCAAAGATTATTGTCACAAAAACTACAATTTTATGACAACAAATTTGGAAATATTATTTGTAACTCAATTATTAGCAACGATATTTTTGTGACAACACATATATACATGTATGACAACGTTTAAACTTTTTTGCAATGAGAAATAATATCACAAATAATTATTTTCATGTTGACTTTTTAAAGTCATCATGAAGTTTAGTTCATTTTGATGTATTATATGAGATGAGTAGCCCATTTGTGACGATTACATTTCATTTTTCATTTCAATAAAAGTTGTCGTAAAAAATTGTTGTCACAAAAAATTAAGTACTTGTGACGCCTTTTTAAAGTTATCATGTAGTTGTAGTTCATTTGGATGTATTATATATGATAAATAGCCCATTTGTGATGACTATATTATGTTATCAATAACAACAAAAGTTGTTACAAAATATTTAAATATTTGTGATAACATTTTGGTGCAAAAATTGACCCTATTATTTGTGATGATAATATTATTAATAACTCTCATATTAGTGACATCTATGTCACATAATGTTATAGGTGACAATATTGACCTTACTGTGACAATAATGATTGTCACAAAAGCTCGATTTCTTTTAGTGGGTTGAAGTTTAGACATAATTGTGTTTTTGTGTTCTATTTTCCAAAGGTTTATTGTAATACATTAGAAAAGTAGTAGTATATTGACATATTGTATAAAAAAGAAAAGAAAAGTAGTAGTATTAAACAATAAACAAGAAGAAGAATTTGTAAATCATGAAAACGAATTCGTTAGAAAACGACTTGACTCGTAAGCATTTGATGTTGAGGCTGGCCCACCGGATAATTATTGTGATTTGTGAAGTTTCACCCTAAAGATAAAACGTGACTTGTACAAGTCCAAGTCTAAGTCTTCTTCCTCTACTTTCTAATCAAGTTAATACTTATGTAATTTTATTTTAAGGAAATTGTCGGTGGTACGCATAACAAGGTTTATTTAGTTCTAACCTTGCACCATCAATTTTCACTTTATACTCTATAATATGAAATTTTTACGGTGTTTATTTTTCAACCTTTCACTTCAAATTTTCATTTCAATACAAAATATTATTATTTAATTTCTTTCTACATAACTCCAACTAATAAACAACCAATCAAATTAAAAGAAAAGAAAAACTAAAAGTAAATAAAATATTATTAAAATTTTTTTGAAGTTGTTATAGTACCACTTCAAATATGAAGTGAATATTGTCACTTCAAAATTTGAAGTGAGATATGAAGCAGGGTTGGAACTTCAAATCCACTTCATTCTCATTTTGAAGTGGGTTGGAGATACCCTTAACAATACCCTAGGATTTAAACACAATCGAAATCACAATTAGAATAATATTTATGAATAGATATTTGGTAACAATTGGCAAGTTGAATATATACTAGCTTCCATGGGGTGCTCTGGGGCAATCTATAAGTATTGGTACATCTCTCAAAATGGAAGTGATATGTTTTAAGTTCGATATCTAATCTCTTCAAAAATCTATATTTCTTAAAAAATATTATTGGCATTGATATTGAAAGAAAAGTCAATGAGGTCGGAGCATTTGTTTTTTCCCATGCACAACACTTTAATTTATTTTGTAATGAAATTGAAGGACTAAGTCGACAGAGTCTTTCACATATTATTCGCACAATAGATAAATATAGGGGGTGTTTCTCAAAACTTATCTTTTTTTAACTTCTCCTTAAAAGGGAACTTTAAAGGGGATAAGTGAAAAATAACTACTTTTCACTTATCTCCTCAAAAGGAGCTTTTAACTTAAAAAAAGAATGAGAAACACTTCACTACTTAACTTTTTAAGTTAAAATTTTCTTATAAGTATATTTTAAGTCATAAGTTATTAGTTATAAGTTTTGAGAAACACTCTCGTAATTATTTAGTTATTTACTCGCTCTCTTGTGAACAATCAGCAGAAAAGGCAAAGAAGAGATCATCAGTTGAAGAATATTCTACTGGTTTAGCTGTAATGCCTTCTCCTTATGTTGACAAAAAATGAGTCTTTAGTTTGTGAAGAAACAGTCATTTTGCAATGAAAGAATTTGCGGGAATTGTGAAGTCATTGTTCATCATGATAGAAATCAGGTTGTAGCTACTATACGTGGTGTAGATTGATTTTGTATTAGTACCATTTGAAGTTCAAATTCCCTTACAAGTTGCTATATATTGTTGAAGCCTGGCAAAGAATTTTACAACTATTTTATTCGATATAATCTTGTGGATTCTTGTCTTCTACCTTTGAAGATGAATAATTATTGTGTAAGCTTTTCCTTCTAAAGAGTTATTTATTCATTAAAAAAAATCACTATATATGTATTTTTTTTCAATAAATAGATATAAAATGCTATATTTTGTACAAATTTATCTAAATATTACTTATAATTACATTATTTACTTGTCTTCTTTAATATTTCAGAGTATTTATTATAGTTAAATCTAAAAATCCAAAACAATTATAAAGTACAAATACTATGTGGTGTGAATACCTGAAGAAAGTCACGACAAGCAAGACTTGTGGCTTGCTTTACACCCACATAGAACTACAAGTATCTAACTTGTGATGCCATTTTGAATGGCTTAGAGATTTTGAAATTGAGTAATTCAACCGGTAGTTTAGCAGGACTCAATTTGCAGCTAAAAGAAGAACCTCCACGAATTTTGCCACAGAAAATAAAATGCAAATTAGGTCATGTATGTTTTGTTGTATTTTTAATCAACTTGTTACTCTCTTGTTTATCTATAAACAGAGAGATCAATGTAGGCGGTTAGAAAGACCAAAAACTTCTTCATTTCCTTATAAACTTTGCCGCAATTTTTTCCTAGATGAAATCCCCTGCAACCAAAAATTTAGACAAGAATATGATCATTGGCGAAGGTTTCAAACTTGTTTACAAAGGAGAGATCAATGATGGAAAAACGATCACTGCAATCAAACGCTTGAATCAAGGTTCCAAAACAAAGGGTCCACTCCACAAATTCATAAATGAGATTGAAATTATTTCCCATCTCCGCCACATACATCTTATATCTCTTGTCGATTATTGCATTGATGAAGGGGAAATGATCCTTGTTTATGAATACATGAACAATGAAAATCTTAGAAATCATTTGTACAATACCACCAATGATCAGCTTTCATGGAAGCGGAGGCTCAATATTTGCTTAGGTGTTGCCTGTGGATTAGACTATTTTTATACATGTACAACTTATACTATAATCCACCGAGATATCAGGACAACAAATATATTGTTGGATGAAAAATGTTGCAAAAGTCTCAAACTTTGGATTGTTAAAACATACGCAAATAACGATGCGGTTATTGCAATGGTAAAGAGAACATGGGGACCCCGAATATGCTCGTTGAGGCCAATCGATTAAAAATTTGACATGTACTTGTTTGGTTTTGTCATGTTTGAAGTATCATGCGCTAGAAAACCACTCAACGATAAGTTGGAGGAGGCACAAAGGAATTTAAACATGTGGGCAATTGCTGGAAATTTGTGGAAGGGTAGAATTTTCTACATTTCGATAATAATCCCAGGAACTCATGACTTGTGAGTATGCTTTCATCTTGATTGCCATGATCATTACCTCCCTTAAAAATGGGAACTGAGAATAAAAAACGGTGGATGTCATGGAAAAACAAAATATTATAAAGGCTTGCAATATTACTAACTTTTGATACCAATTGTTGGAGTAAGAAACTAAAACACAAAAATTAAATACCAAAGATCAATACTATTGTCTTATTTAGTAAATAAAAGGAAAAATAGTCATTATATAGACTTAAAATACCATGGTTGTGAGATATGAAATTGGCGAATACATAATAAATACCTAAAAAATAATGCTACTTTAAATTAGGAAAATAATAAGGGAAAAATAAATTACTTTCAAAAACCAATTTTGTCCCAAGACAAATTCTAATTACTAAATATTGACTTATTTTGAAGCATTATTCAAAAGTTTGTACTACGGCTACCCATTAAAGCTTTTTTTTTTACCAAAAAAGAATATAGAGCCTTATTCTATGATACATGGAGGACGTTAGGAGTTGTCTTTCTCAATGATAGTTTTTACAAGAGAAAACATTGAAAAAGTACTTTGTGATATCAATCATTTAGGAAACGGTGTTTGAAGAATTTTTTATGCAAAAGGAGGTCAGTTTGCAAATAGAAGATTCAGAATGTTAAATTATTTTGAGAAAAAAGGTAATCTTGTTTGTTTTTATCTAAATTTTTGCGAAATAGTTAATAAAAATATAATGCACATTAGCGATAAATTTTGTAATATTTTGAATAATGTCAATATTTTTTAATTAAATTATGATAAGAAACTTTAAAAAACCATAAAAAATTAAAAAATATCCAAATTATTTAAATCCTGATGTATAATCTTAAAATAATAAGAATAGATTATCAGAATGTTGAATTGTTTGAAATATTCAATGTAATATCACTATTCTAAAACCATAGTCTCCCTTTGCAAATTTTTGAAATCACATACTCTATTTTACAAATTTTTGAAAACCACATACCTAATTTACAAAAGAAGTTCCCCAACACCAATTTACAAAAGTGTGAAATCACATCGAAATACAATTACAAGTTTTGAACTTAAAAAATTTGAAGAATTCTCCTTCACTTCTTCTGCGAGACAAGAATGGAGATCCAAAACATTGACGATGAGGTGTTCTCCATATTCATCAACAACCAAATAGCTGATCATTGGCGAAGGTGGGTTCGGGCTCGTTTACAAAGGAGAGATCAATGATGGAAAAACAATCATTGCAATCAAATGCTTGAATCAAGGTTCTAAACAAGGGGTTCGCGAATTCATAAATGAGATCGAAATTCTTTCCCATCTCCGCCACATACATCTTTTATCTCTTATCGGCTACTGCATTGATGAAGAGGAAATGATCCTTGTGTATGAATACATGATCAAAGGAACTCTTAGAGAGCATCTATACAATACTAACAATGATCCGCTTTCATGGAAGCAGAGGCTCAAGATTTGCATAGGTGCTGCTAGTGGAGTAGACTACCTTCATACAGGCGTAATTCATTCTATAATCCACCGAGATATCATGACAACGAATATCTTGTTGGACGAAAACTTTGTTGCAAAAGTCTCAGACTTCAGATTGTCAAAAATATGCGCAAATAATGCAGAAGTTAGCACAATAGTAAAGGGCACATGGGGATACTTGGACCTCGAATATGCTCGTTAAGGGCAACTGAAAGAAAAATCGGATGTCTACTCATTTGGTGTTGTTCTCTTTGAAGTATTGTGTGCTAGAAAACCACTCAACGATAAGTTGGAGGAGGCGTAATGGAATTTAGCCATGTTGGCAAGAAAATGCATAGAGAAGGAGAAAATTTACGAAATAATAGATCCATATCTGAAGGGAAAAATATCTCCAGATTCTTTCATCAACTATGTAGAGATAGCAGAAAGTTGTATTCGAGATAAAGGGGTTGAAAGGCCATCAATGCGTGATGTGATGGAGAAGCTGAAGTTTGCATTAGAGCTACAAGAAGCTACAGATGAGAAGGAAATCAGTCTATTGTATCCAGAGGTATCATTATATGGTCTTAGGTATACCAATAATGTTGTTGAATCAACTGAAGCATGTGATTTGGGTAGTAGTGATTGTTCGGGACTTGCTACTAGTCATGGTTTTCAGGGACGACCATTAGCAGGATTAGAATGAGGGACCGTAGAATTGATCGTATATCCTGATTGAAACTGAATCAGACTATGGAGAGCATGAAGTAGATTTATGTCACGTGTTAAATAATTTTAAAAAATTGTATCATTAATAATCTGACAAGTAACTTAGGATTGAAATTTTTTAGAAAATCCTTGGAATAATTTCAACAAAATCTATATACTTTTTGTTTTGTAAACAACTTACACTACAAGATAGATTGCCTATTGCAATTAAATTAAAACACTATCCCGTAAGAGTTGCCGATGCTAAGAAAAAACCGACATTCAGCAACATCCATTGAAAGCGAGTCAGAAGCGTTGTCTTTGAATAAAAATCCACAAAAATTACAAGCATCAGCAACTCTTTCTCAAGGTATTGCCGAATGTTCAAAAAGCGTAAAGAAGGGGCGGGTTAATTATTTCGATGGATTAAAAAAAAACCCCCAAACTCTTTTCTTTCTCTCTCTCTGGTAATTACTTTCCATGTTCAACACGATTTTCCCCTTTCTCTATTAGGGATTTCAAATTGATTCCCACCTCTCATCTTCAATTAATTCCATTCATCTCCCTCAATATGTCCTATATCTCTAACCATGTGTAATTCTCTCTCACCATCTTCAAAGCCTTTGATTCGTTCAGTTTGAGGTAAGTTTCAATTTCTTTTTTCCATGTTTAATTTCGTCTCACTGAAGTATTATTTTATGTAATTCAATGTTAATCTTTTCACCTCTACATGTTTCTAAGCAAAAAATTAGGGAACATTTTTGTACTGAAGAAAATTTAAAATGAGAAATCATCAGCTTGTACAATCTTCTTGGGTTGATAGTTTCGTAAGAGATTACTGAGTTGTTGGTGACGTTTTCTTCTAGATCTTGTAAGTTTTTCACATCTGATTTGTAACTTTGGATTTTTAGTTGTGGTACTTAGGGTTTTACGATCCCTGAATTTCTCTCGAATACAATATATTTTCCCAATAATTTTACTTGTTTTTATATCACATGTCTACTAGGATGTTCAAATGTCTGCAATCTGGTTTTCATTCTTACTATTTTCCTCAACAATTTTCTGAAACTCTTCCTCACTAGTCGTAATTACCCATTTCAACATGTCAAAGACAGTAAGCCTAACACTGCAATAGAAAGAGGATTTGGCATAAGTTATCAGCCAACGTACTAAAGGAAGTTATATTTAAATGTCAACTAATTGCATATGCATTTTAGTACTATTTAATCTACAATGAATTAATAACCTTTCTAAGAGCATAACAATTGAGAACTAGGACAAAATGATTTGTTGCAATTATGGCTTTCTCTATCTGTTGATAAATACATAATCGCTTCTTTAGCATGATTTGTTGAAATATGAGTTTTGGTGCATGTACATTATATATTTGCTATTTTATGTTGTGCTATTCGTGATGATTAAGCATTCTTTTAGAGTTTAATTTCCAATTTTTAGAGATGCTGGTTAATCAAGATAGTAATTGAACATGCAACGTTGCAAGGTAAAATTTCAAAACGTAAAATTAACCTAAAGGATCTTTTAAGCATGCCATGATTGATATAATCTAAGTTAAAACGTTTCATAGATACTGATAGGTTTATAAAACTTATAAAAGAAACCTAGCATCTAATTGTAGAACATTACCAGTTGATTCGTGCTTCTCTTTCCTTTTGGATGCTGCTTTCCCTTAGAGCAATTAGGCAGAACTTCGTTACCACGAGCCTTCAAACTAGGATAATCTCTATGATTGATCTACACGGATCTTCACTAAACAAAACCTCGTTGAAGTAGAACCCGTTAGTAGACGGTAACTGTTAGACCGCTCGTAGAATAACCTGAAAATATAAACTGAGAAGACTCACTTCAAATAGAAAAAGCCTTCTAAAGAATTCTTCGTTGTTTGGAGAAACTTATTATGAGCGGACGACACAGAGAGCGATGGGCCGAGAGCATGTTGAGATGAGAGGCATGGTCCAACGGGGTATTTTTTTATGAAAATAAAATATATTGGGTCGGGGATCCTGTAAGGTTTGAAAGAGAAAGCGAAATAGATTTAAATCATCACAGCCCGAAATCGCCGTCTCTTAGTGTAGAGTCGCCACCTGGATTAGCTCTTCCACGAATTAATAAAGTCCTGTGAGGCTTAACATCCGGGGGACGACCCACTAAGACAAAAAGATTTGGGTTTGAGATAAGTTGCTTACTTCTTATTAGATCACATTAAATTACATCTACAGAAAATCGTATTTCTTAATTATGCGTATTCGAACTTATTTCATTTTCGTGTTTATGATATTATTTATCGCGCATGCAGATAGCAGTAAATCCATACATAAAGCATTAAATAACTGCAGAAAAATAAATTAATAAAGTACAGAACCTCGGGGGATGTAACTGCCTGCCTAATCTATTAATTATATTTCCTTAAAAAATATTTGAAATACCCGAAGGAAAATAAAATTCGAGGCATACATCTAACCTAAACTACCTGCATCCATAAAGGTTAGCACAAGGTATAACACAACATGAATATTTACACATATTTTCGATTTGATTTTGGCGATGCCCGTGTAGCCTAATTAAAATATCGAAGATTGAAATTCCTTTTTTGGAGAAAAACGATTCATTTTATTTACAAATACGTTGCTCAGTTTTAATTAATGAAAATGATCGCATGACAAAAGCTGAGATCTGTTATTCAAGAATAATTTTAATTCCTTTCGTGGGTGTATTCTAACATGTATTTATTTACAAAAGTCTCACAATTAAATAAATTAAAAGAATATGTCAAAATGTAAACATAATAAAACAAAAACTAAATAAATAAAATAAATTAATAAAATAAAATTTAAAGAATAAAAGGAATAAAATAAATCCTAGGTTGGTGATGAAAATGGAGTTCATCTCAGAATTTAGGAGAAAACAAATATCGTAATATATACACAAGAAAAAGCAGCTCTAGGAACTCAAAGGCTTACCCTTTTGTTGGGAATCCTCGTCGACAAATCTGCTTGATTTTCAGGATTGCTTCTTGTTCTTTTTGGTTTGATTGTTGTGAAAATATGTTATTTTAATCCTAAAAGTATTCAGACTCGGATTCTAAATTTTTTTAGGTCCATAATATTGGAGGATTTTTGAGGAAAAAAATGAGAAGAAATTGATTTGAAAATAATTAGATTCGGAATCCAAACTTGTTTTGAATCCGAAAATAATAAAATGATTTTTCAAAAAGAAAGATGAACAAAATTCGTTGTAAAAACTGCCAGAAGAACTTCGTTTGCGTTTTCTTAAAATTTTCCCCTTCTTTGTCAAGAAAAATATTTTTTTTTGTAAAAATTTTCTCCCTTCCTACCAACAATTTCCCCTATTTATAGGGGGAAATTCACCCTTACAATTATGCATGTGGCTCATATTGTGGTACTATTCAAGTGCCATTATGCATTTTGACCATATTGTGGTACTATTCAAATACTATTATGCATTTGGATCATATTGTGGTACTATTCAAGTAATATTATGTATTTGGACTATATTGTGATACTTATCAAGTATCATTATGCATTTGGCTCATATCGTGGTATTATTCAAGTGCTATTATGCATTTGGACATAATTTAGCACTATTCAAGTGCCATTATGTATTTGGACCATATTATGGTACTATTCAAGTACCATTTTTTTTATTTCTTGTTTATATATATTTCTTTATTCTTTTTCTTTTTATTTAATATATATGTATATGTATATATATTATATTTTTTTCTTTAAAAAACGACCCTTAAACACTTATTTAGGTCCTTAAAAATATTTTAAACCTTTAAGTTTTCACTTAAGGCTTTTAAATATTTTTTTACGATCCTAAATATTTTTTTACGGCCCGAAATATTTAAAATTGGTGACGAGGAGAGCTCTCATTTGAAGATCATTTGGATAGTCAAAACTTGTGTGATTCAAGGATAAAATCTTGAAAAGTCATCATCATGAATGCGTGAGCTAGCATAAAATCCCGTGCTCACAGCTGCCCCTCGTGTGATCATTGGTGGTTATGTAACCAGTATGATCACACGAAATGGAGCGGAGAGATCGAGAAAATACTTGACTGGTGTGGTTGGTCACTTCTTTGTCCTTGATCGATGATGACATGGACCTTCCTTTCTGGCATCGCGTCCTCACGGGATTGTCCATTTCTTTCTTCGGAATCCCTTAGTGCTTGATGCCCCTTTGCAGGCGGGTCGATTGTTTCTTTTTGTGACGTCCTTTTTATAGTCGGCAACCGTTTCTTTCTTTAGTTGCGGTCATTATGTGCCCCTTGTGAGTTGACCTTCGGTTGGCTTTGACTGTTGGAACTGCCGGAGCAGGGTGCATGACTCCATTTCAAAGACGACCCCATTGAGATAACCGTTTCTTTCTTCAGTTATGTTTCCTTCGTAGGATGTTGACTTGCTTCCTGTGACAAATCAGAGAAAGTATAATGTTACTATATTTTATGATGTAGGTTTTAATTATTTGATTGAGTTTATGCGAAGCACAAATTTTTGCCCCTTCAATCAAAAATTAAAACATGAAGGAATGAGTTTAAAGAAAATTCGAGGATGTTTCGAAGACCGCTTCGTTATCTTAGGAGGCTTTTGTTATGTTGCAATGTTGCCTGAACGGGCCTAAGTAGGTCTGAATTGACTTTAGGCTGGGTCAACGTCCTTCTTGATGTTTGCAGGTTCCTCGAGTGGAGGTGGAGTTTCTTGCTTACTAGGATAGTGTTGCCCTAGTTTAGCATCATCTTAAGAGAACAGTACCGCCAGCCCCTAAGGCACAGCTACGGATTGGTGGGGTTGGGTCCATGGCAGATTTTGAAGCTCTACATAACAACAACAAGAAGCAAAGAAAGTTGAAAAGCGGTGTTAAGCCAACCTTATTCTGAAACTGCAAATCAATCACAAAGTTGACTTTTTAAACTTTTGTTTATGTTTTTGTAACTATATAAATTTAGAAATATTGTGTTTTTAAGATCTTTTATCAATATATTGAAAATTATTTTCTTTTTTAATACAAAATTTTATTACATATGTTCATCGTTTTATATTAATGAAGTATGCTCGCAGAATTTATTTCTTATTTACTCTAATCTTTGTGCAAAGGGAAAGAAGTTCCTGATGTTGGCGTTGGAAAAGAAGTACCATAAGCAAAGAAAGCTAGCAAAACAGTGTTAATTCAACCTGATACTGAAAATGCAAACAAATCACAAGGTTGAACACTTTTATTCCAAATGTTTTTGCTTTGTCCTGATTTTATTCTAAATATCTCTACATTTTCTTGATTTTATTATAGTACTTAAGCTTCTTTGATAATATGAAGCTTAGGTGTACAATAGACTGCTTTCATACTCATTTGTGTACAATAGACTGATTTGAATCTCCCATTGATTCTGAACACCATAGACTGCTTTTGTACTCATTTGTTTAGCTGCAATTCTTGTGTTTTCTATATAATTGATATATTCAAGTACAAGTGAATGTTCAACAAAAAGAGTGAGAGGAAAAACACAGTAGCTTGTTGTACATGGAAGGAGATTTGAGGATAGAAGAGAGTTCGTACCTTTGAATAACAGCCTTGGTTACAAGTTTTAGCAATTTCTTATGAAGCTTAGCAAGAAATTATGTGCCTCTTGCCTATGTTGACTGGAATAAAGTTCTTGAAAAGAATTCTCTATGGCATTTTGTGCAGGTTAACCTTGTAATTGTAAGTAGTACTTGTTAAATTGTTCATTAATATTAATAGATTGATTGTATATGTGTTAGGAGAAGTACATAATCGCTGAAGAAGGAAAGCCATGGGTTTTGAGGATAATGAGAGATGCATGGAAGGTGTATACAAGTTGTATAAAGAAAAACCATGACATTAAGTATGACAATGATGAGGAGAGGGTGAAAGAATAGGCCAGACGACATTCCTATTGATAAGGTTCTCTTGACATATTGGGGTAGTTCTAAAGTTTAAGTATGTAATTTTGCATTACATTTGATTCATACAAGTGTCAGTTTTAATTTTAACTCACTTGTTATTAATTATTTTGTACGTAATAGCTGAGCAAAATGCTGCAAATCAGAGGAAGAATAATGAAACACACACACAGCAGGATCCATCAATTTTTCCCAATTAAGGGAAGAGATGGTATGAAAATTATTTCGCTAATTTTGATAATTGTTTATAATTGATTATGAAAATTATAGATTCATATAAGGGAAGAGATGCCGCAAGTATAGATTCATATAAGTTTTGCTGATTTCTGAAAATTGTTTATAATTGTTGGCATAATTTTAAAATATATAGGATAGAAGAATTGGTGAAAATTGAAAACTTATAAATGGTTTGTGGAAAATTAATGGCATGATGTTAGGATTGGAGAAGGTTTGTTCCAAATTGTCCTTTTTATGGCTGCTGGTTTAGTGTTAAGTCCTATTTAGAGTTTGGTAACTATCTTGGTAAACATATAATGATGAACTTTAACTTTTAGGTAAACATATGCCCAATTCAAAAGTTGAAGCACCCCGTCTTTATATTGAGACCAAACAATCCCTACAAACAAAACAAAAAATAAACCAAACAAGAGTATGATGTAACCAGTTGTTTGTAAAACATGAACTTCTATTTCTATAGAGTAAAATAAACTACATAAAACATGAAATATATAAAGGATCATGTTTTCATGTAGAGATTAATCAATATGGAAAAATGAACAGAATACAGTAAAACCTCTATAAATTAATAATGTTTGGATCGAGACATTTTATTGATTTAACATGATGTTATTATATTGATAAATTAATAATTTATTAATTTAAAGATGTTTTACGTATGACCTTTAAATTTTCAATTCCAATGTGCATTCACAATTTAATTGAATTTGTCAAGTTCATTGTTTTTTAATAAGTAAAAAGTTAGTTCATGGTACCAAAAAAATAAATTACAAAAATAAGTTTCAAGGCACATTTATTCTCCATGTACATGAAACATGGTTAGAAATTGATCACTATAAAATGTCCATTGAAAGTTTTTTAAAATCACATCAACTATGCCTCCTAAACTAAAAGGTGTTAAAAAATGAACAATAACCAATGAACAACGAGAACTGTTATTCGAGTATAAGAGAGATCACTAAGGATCCACTCAACAAGATTTGGTGCAGTGGGTTGTTAAAACTTTCGATTTGGAAGTTAGCCAAGGAATAATATCAAACTTTCTCAAGCGGTCATCAGAATTCCTATCAGCTAACTTTGACAAAGGTGGATCTTCCAAGCATCAGAAACTAGCCAAGTACCTGGACATGGAGAAAGTTATTTTATGAATGGTTTCTCTAACATCCAGAGCGTGTGAATATAATAGGAGAGCTAATCATAGAGAAGGCGATTGAGAAGCTGAAGCTTTTCTATCCACAGATTCTTCAAAGAAAAAACTTTCACAAGGCTGGCTTGAGAAATTCAAGTTAAGGCATGTTATCAAATCATATTCTCATTTCTAAGGCATGTTATCAAATCATATTCTCATTTCGGAGAAAGTGGCTCAGTCGAGACACATGACATGGAGAAAAAATTGGAGTCTATAAGGGAAAAAGTTTATCAATTTCCTATGAAAGATGTTTTTGATATGGATGAAACTAGTTTGTTTTACAGGTTACAAACTGACCCCATTCACTTGCAACAAAACAACTTGAAGGTGGGAAACAAGACAAGACAAGACTTACAATTGTTATTTGTTGATATGAGGATGACTCAGAAAAAATTCCTCTATGGATCATTGGTAAGTATGCAAAGCCACGTTGTTTTAAGAATGTCAACATGAATAGCCTAGATTGTGAATAATGTGCCAACAAAAGAGCATGGATGACTGGGTTGCTTTTCGAAGAATATGTTTGTTGGCTGTATGAACAAATGCTTGGTCGAAAAATTCTCTTCGTAGTGGATAATTGTCAGCCCATTCAAATAATATCCAAGGGTTGAAAACATTAAGTTGTTTTTTCTACCGCCAAACATGACTTCAAAAATTCAACCATGTGATGCTGGGATAATTAAATTTTTTAAAATGTATTACCGTAAAAGGTTAGATAGTAAGATTTTGGAAGGTTATGAGTTTGACATTTCTTCTCCAAAAAATATTAATGTTTTAGATGCTATCAATTTGGCCATCTCATCCTGGAGAAATGTGCAACAAGAGGCCCTAGCAAACTACTTTCGACACTGTAAAATTCATTCGGCAAATCCAACCGGCTCAAGTGGTTTAAATGGTGTAAATTCTGGAGAAAACATTCGTGAGCTTGAGAACTTGATTACAGGTATGCATTATCAGAACAAAATGGATATGAATCACTTGCTAGATTAATCTGGTGAAAATAATGAATGTTAAGACATTCAAAGCATTAAAGAAATTGTGGCGGATACCATTCAAAATCCGGTCGATAATGAAGTTGAGGATGATTCAATAGCTTTGGGAATGATCACTTGGAAAGAAGCATTGCAAACGGTAACAACTCTTCACATTTTTTTGTTGCGATATGAGAAGAGAATGCCCCAACTCATAAGTGCAATGAGGATATTTTAAGATGAACTCAATTAGAGGGATTTCTCATAAAATTGTAGAACTTTGAGATTCTATAGATTTTTTTAGATAATACAACACTAAAAGATAGATGGCCATTAGCAATGACAACAAAAGTATTTCTTAAAGGGTTAAAAGAGTTGCCTTTGCAGAATTAGCAACGCTTTTGCCCAAAAAAAGGGGTTGATTTTTTGGTCCTTGCCTAAAATACTTTCGATAACACTTTACCCTATTTTTCACAACCTAGCAAAAGTGTGCTGAATGAACCTTCAACAACTCCCTTACCATTATCCGTGACACTTTTTGAGGGTTGTAGTAGGTAGTTTTCCATTAAGGTTGACGACCGTTTGGTTTTCATCGACAACACTTTTTAATACAGATGCAACTCTTTTATATTACACTTTCGATATGTTTTTGTAATAGTTAAGAACACAATGGCAATACTTTTGAATAACAGTTTAATTTTTTTCAACCCCATTTGAACACAATAGAAACTTTTTTTAATAACACTTAAACTGACAACTATCCTCCTTAAATACGAGACACACATTAGAGGAGCCAGGGGATAAATCAATTGTATAAACATTATTGGTTCTAGGAGCAAAGAGTATGGTTGAGTTAGTCTTACTATCAATAACTGAGCATCCTGCTGAGTCGAAAATAACCTTCCTGCCTTTGTCGTAGAGCTGGGCTACACTAAGCAGGTTGAACTTCAGTCCTTTGACTAGAGACACCTCTTCAATTGAGGGAGACACGCCAACATTGCCGCAACCTACAATCTTGCCTTTCTGGTTATCTCTAAAACTGACACTTCCATTACTCTTGCATTCCAATGAGATGAACTAGCCTTCATCTCCTGTCATATGCGTTGAGCATCCGCTATCCAAGTACCACATTTGAGAGTCATCAGCGGATCTAAGACTTACCTGCAAAACAATTAAGTTTTCTTAGGTACCTATGCTTTTGAGCTGGGTCCTCCTTTGTTAGCATTGCTTATGTTTGTCCAATCATATTTGTTATAATAACCATTTTCATGTCTACATATTACTGTGACATGTCCAGCTTTTCCACAAAAATCGCACACTATTTTTGTTTTGTGTTAGCTCACTTTCTTCTGTTTAGAGGAATTGTTCCTCTTTGAATTGCGAGTTTGGTTATTCGAAATTTGATTGTTGGCCGAAGGAGAAACCTTTTTCTTCTTCAATGCTGATATCTCAGTAGTCAACTCATCTAATTTCTTAGTGAACATGCTGATAGCACACTCTTGATATTCAGCTTTTTCTTGAAGAAAGCGAATATCAAGCGATAAGGAAGCATTAGCATCTTCCAGATCGTCACTTCTCCTCACTATCTTTTTGATGTTTTTCATTGATTTATTAGTCAATTTCATTACATCAAAAAGAGCCTGGGCCGATTCTTCAATTGACAAGGGAATTTCAGAGTGTGCCTTAGTTTGATGAGTTTTCCCCTTATCATGCTCAGCTTCGGAGTTGTTAGCGGAAAGCTTTTTATTGGAGGTAGATGTTGAGCTTTTGCCTTGACTTTCAATAGCCATCAAGCAGAGATTGGCCGAATCAGTGGTTTCTTCATCAGATGATGAAGATTCTTCTGAATCACTCCAAGTGGTAGCAAAGGCTTCATTCTTCTTGGAGAGTCTCTTCTTTAATTTGTCCTTCTTTACCTTTGGACAGTTTGATTGGATGTGAACTTTTTCTCCATAGCCAAAGCATTTGATATCTTTGTTGTAGTCCTTTTTGAGTCCTTCCTCAGGTCCATGTCGGTGCTGAGTAGACTTGATTTTAGCAGGAAACTTCTTCTGGTTGAACTTCCCGTCCTTCTTTATAAAGCATTTGAAGCGCCTTGTAAGAAGAGCCATGTCTTCATTAGAGTCGTAGCTGGTGGACTCATCAGATGAGTCTGCTTTGAGAACAATGGCTTTACTTTCCTTGCCCTGATTTCTCTTGGAGTTATCTAAGTACTTTCTCAAAGATATCTCATGAGTTAGCAAGGTGCCTATCAGTTCATCATAGCTGTAGGTCTTAAGGTCATGAGCTTCCTCGATTGCGCTCTTCTTGGAATCCCACTCTACTATGAGAATGCGGAGAATTTTCTTGACCAGCGCTTCCTCCTGAACTCCTTTCCAAGTCGTTTTAGTTCGTTGACAATACTAATGAGATCGAGTATTCATTCTCTGAATACCTTCATTGGCAGCCATCAAGAACATCTCATACTCTCTCAGCATAATGTTTATCTTTGACTCCTTGACCTTGTCTATCCCCTCGTAGGTAATCTCTAGCTTCTTCCAGATTTCCTATGCTGTTTCACATCCTAAGACCCTGTTAAATTCTGTAAGATCAAGCGCACAGTGTAAGAAGTTAGTAGCTGCGGCATTCTCTTTGAGAAGCCTCAAATCAATGTCATTGTAGTCCTCTGGATCTACAGGTATACTCACACCATTCCTGAACTTAGTAGGAACTCTAGGGCCAAGCTCAATTGCGAGCCAAGCCTGCATACTTTGTGACTGGATGAAGTTCTTCATATGATTCTTCCAGAATGTAAAGTGATTACTATCGAAAAGAGGAGGTCTGGTAATAGACATTCCTTCTTGAAGAAGAACTGTCTAATTAGAACCCGAGCTGAAGTTATTGTATGCCATTTAAGGATATGACTCAAGATGATTAGTCTTAAAGTTGAGCAACTGCTCTGATACTACTTGTTGGTCTGTAAACCAGCTAATAACAACAGCAGAGGGGGGGGGGTGAATGTGAAAACTGGGTTACTTTCGTTTCTTTTTCATTTTAAAGTTAACTCAGTATGGTTATTATATGCGTGCTAAATGTGATATAAAAATGTATAAACTATTCAGATCAGCTGGCACAGTTTATCTTCTACCTTTAACTGAGTAAGAATTGCTCAGTGCGAGTTGGATGACAAGCAAATTAACAATATGAGAGAGATATGAGCAAGAAGCTAATGAAGCTAATCGCTTAGAGTTAGAATGATTACATCTGAGATTTTATCCTGGTTCGGCCCCTAGCCTACCTCCAGTCCCCAGATACCATCTCTGAGCTTTAATCCACTAGTGATTCGTTCTTTCAATATGCGGAGAAGCCTTTACAGTGGGTAGACTCTATTACAAAAAGTTTCTCCTTTGTAACTACCACTCAAACTCAGTTTGGGTACCCTTCCCAAACTGACATGCAAGATTGTTGGCAGTGAGTAGACTTTATTACAGAAAGTTCCTCCTATCTAACTACCACTCAAACTCAGTTTGGGTACCCTTCCCAAATTGACACTCAAGATTTCAAAAGAGATTTGCGAACTAAATTCAACTTATAAAATGTTGAATCCTTACAATGTTATATCTCAGAATTGATTCTCTCTATTACAAACAGATATGAAAATGGTTGTTTGCTGATTGCTTGAATTTGAATTTTTGGGAAGCTAGAATGATTT
>CATIWQ010093490.1:0-11405 GCA_949673415.1 Euphorbia schlechtendalii | reverse complement strand
AAATATCAAACAAACGAATATTGAAGAATGAAAACTTTTATTGATAAGTGATTTGCAAGTACACTTATACAACAATCGCTCGAGAATATACAGAAATCTAGTGATCTAAATAAGGATTTGAATCACTTAAACATTTTCTCGCTAACACTTATGAACGTAGAGAATTCTCTATCTATACACACACTATATTTCACTCATGCACTCTAATTCCCACTTGTTTCTTGAATGCTGCATGAAATTGTGAGGTCTTGATGCCCTATTTATAGAGTTCAAAGGGTTGTGTCTATCCATACGAAGAGTTGTGTCCATTGGTGAATGATTGCATCACTTCATTGTGATTGGTTGAGAAGCTTCAATCTAATCCACAATGGATAGGCACCTTTTCATGATTGGTTGACTTCTGATAAGTGTCTTTTTATTGGTAGTTGATGGTGGTTGATGGCGGTTGATCATGCTTATCTAGCAGTTGGTAGTTAAGAAGATAAAACCAGAAAATCGTCCAAGTCACGACCGCGATATACATGTCACGATCGTGAATATTTGATTGGCAGACTTCTATTCTGAAGAAGAACAAGTCGCGACCGCGAATGATTATCGCGATCATGAATTGCATTTTTCTTCAAAATTCTCCTAGCAACTTCACCGATCTTTGACAGCTTCGATCCTAAGCCAAATCTTTAAGTTCCACGCATCTTTTTGCACATTTTTCACTCGTTTTTCATAAGATTCCACTTTAGATCATTTTACTCCCAAGATTTACCTAGTATCTGCATTTGCATAAAAAATAACTACATCCCACATGAAATCTTTTATATGAAGTATAAAAATGAATTAAACTATAGTGTTTAGTGTGTAAAATTAATATGATAATATGTGTAATTATACACTTATCAGTTTCCACCTATGCAAACAAGTATAAAAAGGCATTCAGTTTGAAGATTGAAACTTGGAGAACTATAAACAAATCTATACAATACAAGTTTCAAGAGATTGTCTTCCATGCAATTCTTCAAGTGTCAAAGTTAAAGAGTTTCTTCAGTGTGCGTACACTTCAAATTACAATTATAAGAATTGTAAGGTTTTGTTGTTAAGCCTGCAAAAATAACTAGTAAGTTTTTGTTGTTAAGCCCTTAAAAAATTGTTGAGGTTTTGTTATTGAACCCAGAAAAATAACAAGAAAGGTTTCACTGTTAAGCCTGTAAAAACAATGGGATAAGGTTTTGTTATAGCCCCGAAAAAACATAGCTATTAGGTTTGATACTTGAGCCCGCAAAAAGTATTACTAGGCTTGTTTTTTGCTCGTAAAGAAAACACATAAAGAAAAATCTCAAGTTAGTTGACTTGGGGACTGGACTAAGCTAATGGTTGATGAACTAGGATAAAATCTATTGTGTCTCAATCTCTTTATTTTTACTGTCTTAATTATTTGCAATTTATAGTTAAGCATTTGCATTAGTGCAATTAATTTTCTTTGAGATTGAGTTAAAAATATCTTTAAAACTAAAAATAGTTTTTAAACCTTTGAGGGAATTTTTAAAAGTACTTTTTATCCCCCCATCTAGTACATTTCCGAGCCATTCGGGAGCAATAATTTAAAAAAGATTTTCTCATGCTTATCTATATAATAGGTAATCCATGAAATTGAGATACTTTATGCTTAGATATAATCAAATATAAATATGAATACGTAAGAGTTCCATCCAATTTTTTTTAAGTGTCATTCTAGTTTTTTTTTTTTTTTGTCCTTTTATATTATCAATACAATATTCACGATTTTCCCATTTACTCATGTATTAGTTAATAAAGATATTATTAAGTGTCTATGAATTCTTTAAATCATTAAATGCAAAGTTTCAACGCTCTCCATAGCCTATCTTGGGGTCCCTCTTTCAAGCCACAAATTGAAGACAAGGGATGAAACTCGTTTATTCAGAAAATTGAAACAAAATTGGCTTTATGGAAGGGCTCATATTTTTCATTTGCATGTCGGTTAGTGTTGATCAAATTTGTATTAAATAGCATGCATGTTTACTTGAGAATCTAGGCCTAATCGACATACACGTTTCTATCTCAAATAGAATTGAATCATACATGAAGTTCTTTCTCTGTGATGGAAACATCAAACAATAAAGGCTAATGTTGTGTATCCTTGGACAAAATATGTCAACCATCTGAGTTTGGAGGATTAGATATGCATTTAAAAAATCTGCAGTGTTAGCCTGCTGTTTAAATGGATTTGGAAAAGTTGCTTAACATGAACAACTATATTGGGTTCTCAATGTGTGTGGAAACGACATGGATTTAGGGGTGGTCAACCTGTCGATGATCTATCTTCAGGCATCTCATGTTTGGAAAGGTATTCTTCATGTTTGCTACAAGAACTCAACACCCCGGGAATTCTTCCTATAACATTGCAAATATAAACTTGGAAATAGAAACAATGCAATATTATGGAAGTTCAATTGGCATCCAAATGGAAAACTAAGTTTGCTGATCCTCCAACTTTTTAACCTTGTTATAGATCATTATATTTCGATGGCACATGAAGTTGACATTCTTTTTCTACAGTCTGGTATACTGAGTTAGTAGAGGCTTCTTCAAGGATTTGAACATGCCAATTCAGTCTCTTTACAACACATGTTGCTAGTAGAATAAATAACACTATGGATAGTATGTCATGGGGATAGGGAAACTGGTTTCTAAGTTGGTAATTTTATTTTGAAATTCTCATCAACACATTTCACAGGGATTCAAAAGTAAATAGAGTTTTCTTATTACTAGAAGTAATTTTGTTCTCAAAAATTCAAGTTATTCGGTTAGAATATCCTTCATGGAAAACTCCTCTCTAAGGCATTCCTGGCTTGGTTGTCCATTCTCACAACTCAGACAACATATTTTGCCCCTTTTGTGAATATGATGAAACTCAAAACCATGTCATTCCCCATTGCTCTATAATAATAGACAAGTTTGCATCTCTCTTTTCTAATGTTTAGGTTTAGCATTCGTAAGCCTAGCTCTTCAATTCACTTCTTTGAGCAATGGATTGACCTTTTCATCACCTATCAATAAAAGAGATTGGGAGCAATCCTTTTGTTAACACTTTTGTTGTTCCTGTTTAACTTACATAATCAAACAAATGGGGGGGGGGGTTGAATGTCCCTTAATGATTTCTAGGTCTTTTTTATGTTCTTTAAATTAAATCGACTAAATTAAAATTGGTTTAATATGATGAATGAATCAGCAAGATAGGCAAATACAAACAACTTATAAACTGAGCCAAGTCTCAATTTAGAAGACTTTTCTAATTTAGAATAAGTTCAACAACTCTAACTAAACACTTAATTAAAATCACAAATATGAAATATGTGTGCTAACAGAATATTATGCTAAGTAAATAAAGAGATGAGAGTTAAAGTACTCAAACAACAAATTTTATTCTAGTTCACCCTCTCACCCACCTCCAGTCCTCGAATTCCTTCTCTGAGATTTAATCCATTATATCAACTCCTTTAACTAGGAGGAGAAGTCTTTACAACGAGTATTACAGCAAGTACCTTGCTAACTAACCCTCAAAATGATTTAGGTACTCTTCCTAAATCAGTTATCACTTAAATAATATAAAATTGATTCTAAGAGATAAACTTAGAAAATGTTACTCTCTTTACAAAGGATCTAATTGAACTTTCAATGATCTGATTTCTTAAGCTAATGATAAAATATGATTTTTTGATAATGTTCTTCAGCTTTTGGGAATTTCTTTGTCTATAGGATTAATTTGATAGATCTTTAGCACTTAGGAAATTCCAAGTCTATTCACCAAGTTTGAATGTTACCTTTAGTCTTCTGTTTATAGGAGAATGTAGAGGTATTTGTTGCACTTCAACTCGTTTAATCTTCAATATCTCTTCTCGTTCAATCTTCAAAATTCTTCTCATTTGAGACAAATTTGAATTCGTTGTGAGAGATATTTGTAATTGTTGATGCGCGAGGTTAATTTTTTAATATGCAAGATTAAATTGTTGAAAGATGTTATCGTCAACTTTTGAAAATATCTTGTTTATACTTTGGCGATATTGGGCACAAACTAGTACGTGGGGTGTGATGCTTGGCTAAGCCATTCTGACATTGCAGTGTAGCATGGATGACTCTGGAACGTGGTAAGAAAGTTTGTTGAAACATTGGACTTTATTGTAATAGGCTAAAAATTGTGTAGTGACAACTTTTCTCTTCTAGGACCACTTGAATATACCTTTTTTATTTCAACGCAACATCATCTTAGGGATATGTAATGAATGAAACTAAGGAGAATTCCTTCCTTATAAAAGAGTTAAAAGTATACAGTGTTATCATAGAAATTAAATAAATACTCCCTAAGTTTTTTAGTGGTCCATTTAGCCAAAATATATAAACCCAAAATAGTAGTCCATTTCAAAATTTCATGATTCTTTTCCATCTTTCTATCATGTATACCCTTATTTACTCTTGTTGTTTTTATAACATTAAATGCATAATTTTTAAAACATTATAAGTATATTAGTACTTACACTCCCTTATTAATTTTTTATTAAAAAATATGAAATGTTTAAGAGGACTACTAAAAAACGGAGAGAGTACTCAGCAAGATAATGATAGGTGAAAGCTGAGTTATCTCATTTCTCACTATGTTGAGTTACAAACTTAGGAACAAGTATTCAACATATTTATCCTAAGTGTAATTAAGTCAACATACAATTTAAACTTAACTTAGCTAAGCTTAATTTACTAAAATAAAATATTGATTACAATATTCACTCATAGGTTGCTTTCTCTAATGTTTGATCATCGTGAAAAACTCTAACTCAATTATTACTGAGAAATCTTTAAGCTAAGTCCAACATACTCCCCCATTTTTTATCAATGGAAAACATACAGTAGCAAGATATAATTCAATAAGTAAGAAATGAATAAAGTTACCTAGATTGAATACAAGACTCCCCCATGCTGAGTGAACCGTTTGAGACTTTGATGAACTCCACCATACTTAGAGAATTTTTACCTTGTTGAAAGTCCTCAATCAGTCAGCATCTAAGTCTTGCTCTTCTTTTTTACAATAAGGTTAGAGTAAAAAATATTGTAGTATTATATCAAGTTAAAAAGGTATTAAATTATAACACTTATAATCTTTTATAAATAATTAGAACAATACAAGTACATTTTTTTTACCTATACCTAAGCTAATCTATGAAAAGCAAAAGATTACAAGCTAGCTATCAATAACAATCCTATCTTCAATAGCACGGATTAGAATTCTGAGAAGGATTAATCTTCATTGGAGGGTCTTCTTGTCTTCTGTTTTGTAGCTCATTAAGGTCAACCATAGGTGGAGGACTTCTCAAAGGGCACTTACCCTCCATTTTAGATTATTGTTGCTGTTGCTTTGGAGTCTCGATTGGAGATGGTTTCTGCTTCTTTGCTAGGAACTTATAAGCTTCACAAAGAGCTTACTTATGTCTCTTCCCCTTTACCCTCGCATCTTGCACTTTTGCTTCATAACCTTCATTAATTGTGTTAATGATAAGTTGGAAATTGGCATGGGTTCTAGAAGCATCAGGATCAATCTCCATTGTTAGATCCTCTTTGCCTTCGTTGGTGATACAACCTTGTACTTTTAATTCCTTCATGAAATGGACATCAAGGTGTTGACTACTCATTCCCTTCATGCTCATCTAATGGAAAAGTTAGTGAATTATCCTTAGTGCGGTCAGAAAATCATCATCCACTAGTTTCTCCTTAATAAATTCCAAGATTATATTACTCTCGAGGTACATTGTGGCACAAGCGCTAGTAGTTACCCTCGGAACATTAGAGTCCTCCGCACAGCTCTTCACAAACTCAACCAAACTTTTGTTGATTGAGTTTATCTTAACATGTAGTAGTGGTTCCACTGGGTAAATGATAATATCTCTAATCTCCCTTAGAGAGAGACTTATAATCTTGTTCAAAATTTCCTCATTTGTATCCTTGATAGACTGATCATTATTTGCGTTGGGATGATTTCTAAGAGCTTTTCTAACCTTCAACTCATTAACATGACTAATTGAATCAGGTAGATTTAATGTTATTTCTAATTGAATATCAATTTTCTCAATAGTGTTCATCATAATCTTTGCTAAATTGATGGTTGAGTTGATCTAGTTCTCCAAGCCCTTCTTTTGCTGAGCCCGTTGACTTGAATAAAACTTTAAATCCCAAAAGGATTTCCTTTCTCAGCTTGTGTTGTTCTTTGACAAAATTAAATAAATTCATGTTTTGTTCATCTCCCAACATAACAAAAATTCACAAATTCCTTCCTTGCATTTTTAAGAACTAGCATCAACTTGTTTGCTACTGCATTACTTATCACAAAAATGATATAAATTGTTATGACAGCTTCAGTAAAACACATGTTGCTGAGTCATATAATCCATTCTGCACAGTGTCTATACTCTGTACCATACTCTTTATACTCTCTCTAGCTAAATGAATCTTGATGGTGTGGGTATTAGCATGTAATTTCTCATACTCTTAAAAATAAAGCACATCTTGGGAAAAGGAAAAGGTTGAAGTGGTAGGTATTGGCTGCATAGGCTTGGGTTATGCATTTGTTAGTTATTCTAGGATAATATTCTTAGTAATGGATACATCTAGTTCATCAGCAATTTTAGGGGACTTATAGAAAGATCTAGAAACCTCCCTTAACCTTTACCTCATTGTTTTCCTCATCCATTGGTTCAAAATTATTGCTAATTTCTTCTATAATGGTAGTTGTAGTTCATGGTGTAGAAGTAGTTGGGACTATATTTTCTACCATTATATGGCAAGGCTGAGTATAATTCCCAACCTTGTAGCCCTTTTGAGCAGAGTTATCAACATGAAAACTTGATAGAGCGTAGTTCTTAGTGTTTGTCCATGAACAATTAGGGCTTGTGTTGTTTGAGAAGGGGGCAAAGGATTTGAAGTGGAAGGATGAGTTTGACTTTGTTGAATTGTTTTTGATGGAGTATAAGATGTATTTATAGTGGGTTTGAGCAAAGAAGGGTGATTTTCAATGGGGAGACAAGTGGTTGTATCATCTTGATCATTTTTATCACCATTATTAGATTTAGAGGGAGATGTAGAATGTGTAAGTGTAGAAGATAAGTGTAAAGGTGAAGTAGAAGGAGTATTTATATGTGGTTTGTTAGACATGATGTATGCCCTAGAGGCAATTAGGGCGATATATCTTTATTAGCTATAATGTACAAACAGTTTTCGGATTGTTGTTATTAATAATAAAGGCATCTTTGTTATTATCAATGTTTATTTAAATTAGATATCTCGCTAGTATCATATGTGTGTGTGTGTGTTATTATGTATATGTTCATTGATAACACAAATTCCATGTACTTCATAGCATGAAAGTGCGAGAACATAGTGAGAGCTATGTGGTGTGAGAACTGCACACATGTGTTACTATGAATAGTCTAAATATCCATAGTTATAGTTTCATTAAGATTGGACATCAAATGAAGCGGATAGACTAGCATGTATAGGCTTACTCCTTGGATTAGATCTAAGCAGCCGATCTCACAAGCTAAAGGTGGTACCTTGAGTTAACACATGAATGTATTCGGGTAATACATTGAAGACCACTATAAGACAAACACTCGGAAATAACTATATCCATGTGTTGGTACCATATCTTATTGCAATAGTAGTATAAATATCCTCAAACCTGAGATACTAGTTACCTTATGTGGGAGTTGCTATACTTTGGGTCATACTTATTCATACGCTGGTGATCAAGATGATACAGGTGATTAAGAGTATAGTGATGATCACTTATTGGTAAACCCGAGTAGTCAAGATGAGATCCATTGCTCTTGATATAGTGATATAGTGGGAGTTGTACCTTAATGCCTCTTGTTGAAGAGACACACTCATAAACCTCTCATCAGACTATAAGATTGAAAACGGGGTCCTAGCCAATCTTGATACATTATGTCGAGTGGTGTTATTCGTGAACAAGTCAAACTCCAGGATAGCTACGGCTATTACATAAACTAAAACTTAATCCAAGCTAAATAAACTACGTGGTACTTAACCTAATGGAAGGAGTGTATTGTATAGGTTACTACTGCAGAACTAGATCAAGTCACAAGCATGTGATGTTCCGAGTATCGAGGGATCATACGCCTTTGCTAGAAAGCCCATTTGATAGTCTAGATTCATCGAGTTCCATATCAATCTGGAACACTGAGCCTAAAGGTTCTCGGATGGCAAGCCAAGATTAGGTTAACCTCTAGCGGCTCTATACTTCGAGATCCTATGAGGTCACACACTTTGGGTCTTTACCAGACTAAGTAAAGAATTTATAAACTAGATTCATGCCGATAATATTAAGAAAGTTAAAATCGTTGGATTTATTATTAATTGGTTAGACCAAATAATAATTAAAAGTTTAAGGAGGGGTTTTGGAAAAATTTCACAAGGCAAGCAAGGGAAATTTTACCTTTTGCGAGATGGCCCTGCAAACATATGATGTTCGCGGATGGGGCCTGTGCGGCTGCCCTACGAGCAATGAAGCTCGCGAACCACTAGCATGCACTAGCACAAGATAGGCGCATGCTGGTGGGTACTAGGCCTAGCACTGCGGCATGCATGGCTTGAGGGACAGCCCGTAATCTAGGCTTGCAAGATAAGGTAAGCCCTAGTCGTACAGCTCGCATATGCAGGCTACACACTCGCGAGGAGTTGGAGCTCTACGTGGTAACCCATGTGGGATGGGAATATTCCCATCCCACATTGCTAATTGAAGGGATCTTTTTACTCTCCTCTCACTATAAATAGTTGTCCAACCCCCTCCTTTCAAATTACTTCAGCTCAGCCTTTTAATCGTAAGGTTTTGACTATACTAATTTAGATAGGTTTATATTCGGTGATGATGTCAAAAACCTTGTTCCCCACTTTTCTACCAATAAGATAAAAGTTCAAAATACGAACAGGTGTTTTCAATACTGGTTATTAAATAGAAAAATGGTGACCACTGCAAGTATATGGTTTCGATGTAGTTTTAAAAGATATCGATCTCACAGGGAAGGAATTCAGTTTTAAAGACCAACTAGAGTTACGGAACAAAAGAAATAAGATAATTTGTAGGGTTTGGATGGTTTGGATGATAAACTAATGAATAGACAGATGCATGAACAGATTAGAGAAGACGTAAATTATATAGATATTCCCTAAGAACAAGTTTAGTAGAGAAAAACATGAAAAATCATCAAGAATATTTCGTACACTAAATAACTTCAACAAACACGGTTCTACCAAATATTCAATAATTCATCGTAGAGCAAAACATGAGATGACTTTTCTAAATCTAGGGTAAATGAAATATGACACTTATAAGAACCTGGATAACAATATTACTATGCTTAGTAAGGGTCGCTCTCACATAGCCATATTTAGCAAGTTACCACTCTAAAAATGTTGGCTCACTAAACAGCATTATAATCACAGATCCAGTGATTATACACAACCTTGTTAACCCCGAAATCACCCTTAAAGTTAACTCGAAAGCATATAACTTAATTAATATAAGAGATGCAAGATGAAATACTCGTTATGACACATAAATATACCATAAATTTCGAAATAGAAAGTATAAGCAGAAAATAAAGTAAAGTTGTAAGGTATGCAAGTGAATGCTAAAGTTGATCAAACCGTATCCACTCTTTTAATGGGAGTCGTCAATTCCCGTTATTCCTGCGTATACTTTGAATTCAGTCTCGACTTGTACAGAACCTCCGCTAGGATGCTATTCTTTTTTAATATCGAATAAAAGAATGTTGAAGAATGAAAACTTTTATTGATAAGTGTTTGTCAATTACACTCATACAACAAACGCTCGAATTTGTGTAGAAATATAGTGATCCAAATAAGAATCGAATCACTTATACATTTTTCTGACTAAGACTTTGAATGTAGTGAAATCTATACTATTTTCACTCTCTAATGTGTATCACGCATACTACTATTCATTGCCCATACTCTATCCTACAAAAATGGTGTGATTTGAACCCTATTTATAGAGTGTGAAGGGTTACGTCTATCCAAACGAAGAGTTATGTCCATTTGGCAAAGGGTTGCTTCACTTCAATATGATTGGATGCAAAGATTCATCCTCATCCACAATGGAAAGGCACCTTTTTATGATTGGTTGACTTCCAAAAGGTGTCTTTTCGGTTGGAAGTTGATGGCGGTTGATCGTTATTATCCGGCTGCTGGTAGTTGAAAGAAGATAACCAATAATCATCATAAGTCGTGACCACGAATCACATGTCACGATCATGAATAATGATTTGTAACTTTCTATTTTTGAAGAGTAACATGTCGTGACAGCTAATGGGTGTCCCGATTGTGAAATGTCTTTTTCCTCATGTTTCTTCTTCGCAACTTTTCTAATCTTTGACAACTCCAATCCTAAGCCAAATCCTTGTGTTCCACGCATCCTGTTGCACCTTTTTCACTCTTTTTACATAGAATTCCACTTTTGATCATTTTACTCCCGAGATTCACCTAGTTTCTACACTTGCATCAAAAACAACTACATACCACATGAAATCTTTTATATGAAGTATAAAATGAAACAAAACCATATCGTTTTATGATTGAAAATGTCATGATAATAAGTGTAACTATACACTTATTACAACCCCACACTTAACTTTTGCCTTGTCCTTAAGGTAAACACAACAGAATTGTATAAAATAGTAATTCAAGTTCGTACCTCATTTGGCGAAAGACTATCGTAGTGAGTACCATATTTCCACATTGCAAAAAGTTCAAGTAAAAGTTCAAAATTTCCCACAAATTAGTAATGTGAAATTTATATAGTTCAGTTGCATACCTTTGCACTTAATGGAGGGTCAACCGAATTGCATCTTCATATGAGTGCTATATGCTTACTCGAATATTTCCTCTTCTTAAGTATAGTATAAAGTATAAAGGACAAAGGGAGCATGCTTTGAAAAGATTGATATCAAGGAATTTTTAGGTAACCTAGGATGCTAAAACACTCTTAGTGGTTGCATTTTATGCTCCATATCACTCTCCCCATTTTTTTAGTGGTTGCATTTTATACTCCATACCACTTTCTCTCATTTTTTTTCTTTTAAGCATATGTTTTTGAAGTACAGATTTGTAATTTGCACCCATTTTTCATGCTATACTACTTTTCCTTTTTTTCACTAATTGAATGGTTGCAGTTTCTGCTCTGTACCATTCCTCTCCTTTTGCATAACTCATTGGTTATCCTCTTTTTCTTTTGATTTTTCTCTCTTAATACCCTCATCCTTTATTTATCAGTTTCAAAGTATTATGGCTACAGTTTCCTAACACTTTAAACA